>JASAND010013467.1:0-74167 GCA_030248195.1 Trissonchulus latispiculum
GGCAGAGCTAACCAGGATCAATTGGTATCGTTCGAAATGTCTTGTCATAAGCTGTGATTTGTAGGTAGTAGAATTATAATTAAGCCTTACAGCTTTCAGCGGATTTAATCAGAGTTTGCTGACCTCCAGTTTTAGCACTACAAAACACCCAAATTTGGCTGTTCTCAAAGCTTAAAAATTAATTAAAAAATTTTGAAGGTCTAAATTAAAATTCCGCTTTCACAGATCACCTTTCGAGATCGTCTTTGTAAAATAGACGTTGAAGTGCTCCGTTTTGTTATTGGTGAGATTTTTTATATCGCACGATAAAATCACCACATTTCCATTTCGTATATTTAACACATGAAGGGAGACCTCCATGAAATTACTCTTCCGCAATAAGAGATCCGGCATAAATTTTATAAACTCATTAAAATATACCATGTAGACTACAAAGTGTGTGAAAATTAATGAAATCGGAGATGGTAAAAAATAGGTTAAAAATGAAACCCCCATAAATTACGCAGCTTAAAAATCGAACTAACTCGGTTAATTTCTGCGCAAAAGGTCAGTAGAAATGCTATCAGAACCTGTACAAATGGTTCGTTCGTACAAACACAACTCAAATGTATCTTTAGTGTCGCAGCAACGTTTTTGTGTAGAGTAGTGATGTTTCATGTTTCAGGGCGTTTTAGGGCGTTTCACAAAGGGCTCCTAAATCTAGCTCCTAAGTCCCTCTTATCTTATCTCTTATGAGCAGTTTACGAGCAATTTATGAGCGGCTCCTAAACTGTTTCACAAAGCTCCTCTTAAACTGCTCCTAGACATTCGCTCATAACCACCTCTTAGCACCTTTCTCTTAACTTTCTAAGCACTTTCACGCTGGGAACTTATGAGGTGTGCTGGAAAAATTAAGAGGCAAGTTAAAATGGCTCTATATTATATTCACCTAATAAATATCATAATAAAAAGAGCATTTAAACAGATCATTCTTAAATTTAAAGGCGAGGATAAAATAAAATTAACTTTTTTGTTATTTTGACAAAAGTAACGACGAAATTCCATATATTTACTAGTATATATTTATACTATATATTCAGCAGTTGAAGCTCAAAAAATGACTAACAAGCTTTTACAGAACTTTTCTGAAGGAATACAATAGATTGCACCGTTGTCTTGGCAAAATATTTCAGCAATTAGCACTTGAGAGTGCTTTATGAGCCCGATTTTGGGCTCCTAATTTTAAGAGCCGAGTTAGGAGGTCTCTTAGTTTAGGAGCTCTTCGTGAAACACTATTCTCCTAACTTTTCTCATAAGTAGTAAATTTAAGAGCTCTTAGCGCTATGAGCCCTTTGTGAAACGCCCCACAGGCACTGAAACTGAAACTGAAACTAGGTTTCAGGTTGTACAGGTTTCAGTTTCAGGCACTGAAACTGAAACTTAATCACAGTTTAAAACTGAAACTATTTTGGGATGAGACCTGAAACTGATACTGAAACTGAAACTACTTTAGGTGCCCGACTGAAACTGAAACTAGATTGGGTAAAGACCTGAAACTCGGACTGAAACTAGTTTCAGTCCTTTCTGAAAACATGAAGATTTGAAGGTTTTGAGCGGTTTTTTCGTTAATACTCTGCAGTCCTATAAAATTCATAAATTTATGTCTCAAGGCTGGAAACTGCAGTTTTTCGAATGAAACTGAAACTGAAACTCCGACTGAAACTAAAACTGAAACTGAAACTAATCTGGGAGAACACCTGAAATTGAAACTGAAACTAATCTGGGAGAACACCTGAAATTGAAACTGAAACTGAAACTGCCTTGGACCGCCGACTGAAACTGAAACTGAAACTAAAATCGGTTACTGAAGCAACACTAGTGTAGAGTAAACAACCAGGGCTGGTGAACCAAGAAGAAACCGAGGACAAGCCTGAACGGGAGGCGTCAGGCACCTGGCACCCTCGTACCCACGAAACCAGGACCTAGAAGAGAGAAGTTCTCCTTTTAACTCACCATTGAAAGTAAAGAATTGGCCCAGCCGGGGATCGAACCACGGCCCTTCTGATCCGGAAACAGACATGCTAACCACTACACCACGGGACCATCAGCTGAACTACCATGTCAGGCTTATTAATCTTTCATATGCCTGCTTCACTTTACATCTCCCCCAGGTTTCTTTAAGACGCGTCCGGATAATCTCACCAGTGAATGAAATATACTTTAAAAAATAACTGTACATATTATCATAGAGAAATAATGAAAAACGCCTGCCTGCAGTCACTCAGGCCGAAGCCTTAGTCCGAACAGGAGAGAGACAATGGGCGCTGTAATATTGTACATATTATGTTATATTGAAGTCGAATCAATTTATTATATACACAGAAGCATCCATGCATAAATTACATTCAATATATAGTCAAGGAAGCACAAATACACAAGTCTTTGAAACTCTTCAATATTTACACACATTAAAGGTTAATGTAAGGTACAATATCTTAAATTGTAGCATTTGCTATAGTTGTAATATACCAAGCTATTTCCAAATCAACTATGTAATATATATCTAGACAATTAAGGGGGGGGGGTCTATTTTTGGCCGATTTTTCGACCATCTCCGATTTTGCTCATTTTCACATATTTTGTTGTCCGATTGGTATATTTTAACGAGTTTTTGAAATGAATGTCGGATCTCTTACGGTTAGCGAGTAATTTCACCTCAAAGTTGATGTCAGTATGTGTTAAACATAGGAAACGGAAAAAGTGGTGATTTTTTCCGTGCGCCAGAGAAATATCGCCAACGACAAAATGGAGCACTTCAACGTCCATCCTATGTCATATATACGATCTCGAAGGGTGATTTGTAGGAAGCAGAATTTTAATTTAGGCCTTCAAAAATTTTTAATTAATTTTTTAAGTTTGCGAACAGCCAAATTTGACTGTTTTGCAATGTTAAAATTGGGGGTCAGCAAGTTTGATGAAATATTCTGAAAGCTGTAAGCCCTAATTAAAAATTCTACTTCCTACAAATCACAGCTGATCACAAGACATTTCGAACGATACCAATTGATCCTGGTTAGCTCTGTCCGATTTCGAGATTTCTCTGGCGCAGAAATCTCAATTTTTAGCAAAATTTAGGAAATTCTCGTTTTTTGGCAGTTAACCTAGAGCTATGGCAACACAGACCTATAAAATGTTAGACTATCTGTTTGCTCACGATTATTGATGACTTTAGGTCAAGTTTGGGCACAAATGGTGCAGATTAGTGCACCCAGTTGGTCGCAGGGGTCAAATATGGGGGTCTGACAACCATAATCTCAAAAATAGCGATTTTTCAAATTTTTCGAAATACGTTAAATTTTATATCAATCGAATGCTCTCATTGTCGGGAACATTGTTTCTTCTTAGACCATTGCCCGCAAATGCACCAAATTCAAGTTATCTGCCGTTAAATGATTTTCGTGGTCAAGGCTTTCCAGCGTCGGTGCTACTTCCTAAAATCACTAAATAAACTTATAAAGAAACGTTTTCCCATTAAAAACTACCCTAAGTTCTTTGTTTGCATCAGATATCAAACATACAACCGAATGAAGCTCCATTCTCAAGGAAGTTCAGGTGTAAAGTGCCTTTATTTGCTGCGGCACCGCCGTTTTCACCTGTATTTAAATTGCATGCAATTAATAGCCTGTTACTCGTTAAGTACTGAACGAAACTACTGGAAATTGAAACTCGATATGCAGGACATATGTGACAAGATTTTGTGTAAAAATGAGCAAAATCCGTGACCATAAAATTTTTCATGGTGGACCCCCCCTTAATGACATTTCGATTAGACAGTTATAAAAGTAGATTTGGAAAAGCAGAGCAGATGGAAAATAAAAATAACATAAACCAAATTTACTTCTGACTTCATGGTCACCTGCAATATAGTTTAAAAACAGTTAAATAAAGGCGAGCTATTTTCCCAGTGAAGATTACAGATTAAAAGAATGTTGGCCATACCTGAACGGGAGGTCAAATTTTACTGACCTTTGTGGAAGCAAATTTCGGTACTCCTTGTGGCAGCAATTTCTCTTATGAGCACTTTTGAAAGCGATTTTTAAGCGATTTTTGCTGCTTTTTAACGAAAACCAGCGATTTTTTAGTAAAAAACTACGGTTTTCGGACGTTTGTTAGCGAAAAATAATGATTTTTAATGAAAATTTTTGGAAATTTTGGTTGTCAAACCTATTTTTTGGGAAATTTTCATACCCCTTGTGGGAGCTGTTTCGGGATCCCTTCGAGATCCCAGCGAGCGACTTCCCCGAGGGGGGGGGATCCCCCCTTGTCCACCTGTGATGTTAGCAACAATCAAGCAAATTCAGGGCTTTTTCAACAAAGGGTAGAGTAGAGTTAAAATTAACTCGATCCTTTTCAAGAAAGAGTTAAAAGAGTTGATTTTAACCCTGCGAGTTAGAGAGAGTTAAAAATTTTAACTCCGCGTAGATTCATGAAAAGAGTTAAAATTAACTCGCTTTAACTCTGCCCTTTTCAAGAATCGCGTGCAGAGTTAAAAACCTGTGGAGATAAATTTAACTCTACCCTTTTCACGAAAGGGTTAAATTTAACTCTGCTTAACTCTTTCTGAGCATTTTCTATTGAAATTTAACCCCAGGCAAAACACGCAGGTTAAGCAGAGTTAAAATTATCTCTATTCATGAAACCATGGGGTTAATTTTAAGTCCTTTTAACTCTACAGCTTTTAACCCTGCAGGGTTAAAGAGAGTTAAAACACGCAGAGTTAAAATTAACTCTGTGCTTTCATAAAAAGAGTTAATTTTAATTCTACTCTACTCTACTCCACTCTACTCTACTCTACCCTACCCTTTCTTGAAAAGGCCCTTAGACATTACATTTTACTAATGTTAATATTAATATTAATATTATATTAATATTAATATTAATAGTAAACCTACTAGGCGACAGCATTTCTCTACTTGTTGACAGATCAAGAGTTTGTAGCAGAGCCAGGAAAGATTGATCAAATAAACACAAGTAATACTGTAGATTGAACATAGCAAAATTAACAACAATTCAAAACCCTTACAAAACATTTGCAAACATAACAATTAAAATACTAAATTAATGACTAGATTAAGTTCAACGAGAAACAACCCAAATACAAGATTAAAGTTTACGTTGACTGCTTATGACCAAATTTAATTCAAATAAAAATGCGTTTTTAACATTTCTGATTTGAATTTGAAGTAAATTTTGAAGAAATGTCGATTTTAAATCCACAATTGACATCTAGAAAAGACTTCAGTCTTTACACAACCAGCAAATATGCAGTATTCATTGCTAACGGGGCCCTAGGATGTTTTAGCCAAAGAGTTAAGCGGGGTTGACTTTTGTATTATTTAACTAGTTAATTAATTAGTTAATTAAAAAGGTGAAATTTAACCCTATCCCTTTCATGAAAGAGTTGACAGGGGTAAGTTAAATCGTAGTATCATTGCCTCAAGATATTTTTGAGGTAACCAAACAAACAAACAAACAAACAAGCAAACAAACAACGAAACAGCAGCTACCGCAGTATTTTAGGAAAGGTATAGGATAAAGCTGATGCCAAGCACTGAGAGAGTTAGCATATGCTTAAGGGAGGGTTGACTAGAGATGGCACTGGAGGTCCCGGTCGGACAGTCACTTAGATCAAAGGTCAGCAGATCTGATCTCATAAGTACGCTGTGCACTGTCTGACCCTGTAGGGCGGTCGGCTTTACACAGACGTTCTGTTGCTGGTCCTCGGGTCGTATCGTCAACGACCGGAGGGCTTTGGCGGCGCAGTGGCACAGAATACGATTTTTGGTGGCCAACAGCGAGGGCAGGTGGCGAAATACGGGACCTAGAATTGTTCCCAGACTGTTCTCGTGCAGCTCCAGCGTACCAACGGTGCCCATTTGACCGAACGCTTCCGGGTTCATTAGGTCGACATTGCTCCGGTGGATGGCCAAAATGTCAACCACGGACCCCAGAGTAGCGTTGCTGTCGATTCGATCGAGATTTACGCTGTTCAGTTCGACCTGCTCGATATGGCTGCGACCGAACGCTCGTTTCGGCAGGTTGACCAGGTTGGAGTTTTCGATCAGCAATCGTTTCAGGCTGGTGCTGAAGGAAAGGGCCTCTGGTTTCAATTCGGTCAGGCCGGATGCCTGGACCGAGAATTGGACCAGCTGGCTCAGTCCTTCCAGGCCGCCTGGTTCGATGGCCAACTTGTCGATCTGTTCCAACTTCAGATCGACCAGCGGCATTCCTGCGAACGCTCTCGCAGTAATGCGCAGCTGCTGACACTCGCTCAACGTGAGCACACCGCTCCGTGCAGGGATCGTTTGAGCGAGTGTGGCAGTAACGAGAAGTGGCGATTTCCCGACACACCGACAGAGAGTTAGCGTTGGGAATTCGTCACAGCGAAGCTCGTACTCGAAGCTGGACATCGTCGGCGTCGAGCGTAGGGCGCTCATCGACGTGCGGGATTGGCTGTGCTTCTTCTCCAGGTCCGAGCCCAATTCCACTCTTTCGAATTTCGTTCCGATTTGGCCAGTTTTTGGCACTAATTCTGGTGAATTCGATAGTTTTTCGTCAGAGCGCTGGAGTTCATCTCAAACTCAAATTCCTGTATCAGTTTGAACGTTTCATCACATCGACAGTCAAACGTGTTGTCTTCCATGCGAAATCGACGAAATACTATGGAGGCAAATGTCTGTCGGTCAAGTGAACCGATACGATTTGAAATTAGGTAAACTGTGTCAAACATGGCAGATCGAAAGCTGTGCAGTCGAAACTGGTCAATAGAGTTCAGTTCCAGTATGAGGCGTTCACTGCGCGCCCCTCGAAAACTGTCCGTGCGAATTTCGCCAATAGTCGACTTAACGAACTTGGCGAAACTGGCATTGAACAGATGAAAGGCGTCATGGCCGATTATGTCGACTTCCGTACCGTCAACAATCAAATCGCCGACCGATGAATTGCCGAAGGCATGAGAGTGAATGCTGTGCACCACGGAGTTGAGAAAGATCACGTGATCGAAATTATGCAAATTAGCCAAAGCCTTGGCTTCGACGATTCGAACCGAGGAATCCTCGAAAACGAAATTCTTAATCCGATTGGCTCCCTCCAGCGCTCCGCTCTGAAAATCCGTGAGGGTAACCTGCAGAAAATGAATTAGGGAAATGTTGGTCAGAAATTCGCCATGACCCGGAATCAGTCGTTCGATTATCGATTCACTGATTTTGATCGATCCGGTATTGGAAAAGGGAGCGAGGGAAAAATCGGGAAATCGAGATTTCGTGATTTTCAGATTTGACAAGCTCTGAGTTAGGATGTAGATTTCGCCGGATTCTAGAGGAGGGACCTGAGTGACACTTAGATTTCTTAGCTCTAACTGGTCGGTTTGTCGCAAACCTCCAAAGGCGTAGGCGTGCAACGAATCGACTTGAATATCTTCGAGCATAACCTTTTTTGCCTTCGATTCGGCGAAAATCGAAGATCCAATCGTTCCAATTTTGTTGTCACCGCGAATAAATAGATTGTCAATCTCGGCAATTCCTCCCAACGCACCGTCGGCTAGATGAGAAATTTTGGACTCGCGAAAGTAGAGATATTCCAAGCTTCGCAGAGTCGAAAATGCGTTCGTTTCCACTTTGCCGATTGTCACATTTTTGAACCACAAATTTTTCATGTTCTGTAGTCCAGCGAAGGAATTTCTCGGCAACGACTCAAAACCGCTGTCGCGAAATACCAATTGCTGGGGGCATTTTTCCATTCCCCGAAAAGCATATTCTTCGAGGACAATGTTTTGGACATTGAAAATTGTTAACTCTTGGCCGATTGCCAGCTTCTGGAAAGTGTCCGATCGGATCAAAATTTCATTACAGGAATGAATGTAGATTTTTGAGATGTAGTCAATCCCGCGAAACAGACCCAGAGTTGTTCGATTTTGGGATCCAAAGCATCGACAGACGATTACGTTGCTGGCACAAGTGCAGGATTCGGGACAGCTCGATTTTGCGGTTGCGCTACAGAGAATGATCAAAAGTGCGGCTATGGCGAAATCAATTCTAGTTGGCATCCTGAGAACCTGAAGTATGAAAAAAGGCACAACATTAGTCCAAGAATTCTTGTTTTCCGCTTTTAATTATCTTAGATGGCGGAAATTTTGACTTGTTATTTTGACATATTCTGAAACTTTTAACAGACTTTACCAGTAAGTTACTGAAGATAAGGAAAGTTCGCAAAATTGTTCAACTTAAGAATGAGGCCTATGATCAAATAAGTGACTGGAAAAAGTTTGGCTACTAAAAATAATTTATGCTCCAACATTGGTAATCTTCTAGTCTTAACCTAAATTTATACTAATTTAAATATTCCAATTTTAGCAAATGTTTTTTGTCTTCTACACATAATAACCATAGTACTAAAAACAGATATTTAAAAAAACTGAGCTTAAACTGCCCTATCTTGAGCTCAAAAAATAAAAAGTTTGGTCAATATATATACCTATAAAGAGAAAATTGCTCAACAGGGAAACTTTAGCAAACTGTTCAAACAAACGACTTTAAACTGTCAGCTTTTGTGGTACAGTTTTGGGAAAAAGTGGTTGAAACTGTTTCACAAACCCTCACATGACTCAAGCTGTATATATAGGGGTGGGCCGAAAAAATTGTTAGAAATTGACAGAAAAAGTAAGCGTGTCAGTGCAACCCTGTGCAAATTTTGCAAACAAAAAGCAATATTTTGAACTCTCAAACTCAAGCCTTGTGTTGTGGTTTTAATAGGATTAAACTCAGTTGAATGCAAGGCAAGTACAGTTTTGTAAACATCTAAGATAATAGTTTTCGCCGAAAAGTCTTGCTAATGCTAATCCGATCAGAAACTCTTTGCACTCGGGATTACGTGACACTGAACTTAACATTTGATTGTAAGACTTGTCAGGCTTACATACTTTAATGCAAAGCGTTTTAAGATAGCGATAACTCTTAACGGATAAATAAAATAATTTTTTTCTATTAGTTGATTCTGACCTTGAGTTGTTTGATCTTCATGAGATTACGTGTTTAAAACTTGAAAACTTTTGCACCTGAAAGTCTTCGTAGTGACGGTATTCAATAACCGTTTTGTGTTTGAATTGCTTCAATAGGACATAATCGAAATTGAAAATAGAAAATAAAATCGTTAAATAGAAATAAATTAAAAATTTGAAAAGTGTCTAGGGTGGGAATCAAACCACGTGGTTTGAGTTTGGTGAACAAATGCTCTACCACCAAGCTATACTTCTAGTCACAGTGTAAGTTTATTACACTAGAAATTTAAAGTCTGCTGTGTCACGAAATGGCCAATCATCCACTAAAGTTTAATTCATTGCAGATCTGATTTTATTACGCTGATTTCAACCTTTCTGAGTTTCTGACATGTAGGATCCTCTCACAGTTCGAATGATGACACATCGAATGTTAAGCCCGGTTCACACTGCACAAGGTTTAAGGTTTAAGGTTTAGGTTTATGGTTTAAGGTTTATGGTTTAAGGTTAAACTAGTTTATTTATGCCGAAGTGTTCACACTGGAAGGTTTAAGGTTTAAGGTTTAAGGTTTTAGGTTTAAGGTTTAAGGTTTAAGCGAGCCGAGTTAAAAATATTTTAACTCTGTATTTAGGTTTAAGCTTCCAGTGAATTATATATGAAGGGTTTAGTTAATAAATTTCATTATATGCATACTAGAATCTCTTACCTATAAACTGAACTAAAAAATTTCAAAATCCGTGGAGATTTGAGTGCACACTGGCTGATATAAGAATCACGTGATATTCAGACATTCGTTAAACCTGCCCACCCAACTGCTTAAGCCTTAAACCCTAAACCCTAAACCCTAAACCTTAAACCTTAAACCTTAAACCTTAAACCTATTGCAGTGTGAACCGGGCTTTAAGCACAGTCCAAGACTTGATTTCTAGGAAAAGTTGCACTTAATTCCAGGATCCGGAACTGAGTTAGAAATGATGCTTCGAAATTCTGTCCTGTCGAAATTTTATTTAAAGCAATGTGCTGAGATGAAAATTAAGAAATACTTTCATTATGAAAGACATGAGTAACAATTTCATGTTTGTGTAGTAAAGATGTGGAAAAATAAAATGAAATTTGCAAAGTCAGATACGACGAGAACATTAATATTAAAGGTTCCAAATATACCAAATCGTGATCGTTTCCTGCGTGTCAAATTCGACATTTCCTGCAGACCGTTCAAGTCTTAGCAGCCAATATAATTAATGGAGACTTCTGATTGGATGTCTGCTGTGAATTATGGTAGAGCTTAATTTTATTCATTCCTTAGAATTACTTTAAATTTAAAAATCTCGAATTACTATTAACAATTCAAGCCTATTTCAGTCCTTCTCCTAAACAATAAAATTTAAACTCTCTTTTAATCCTCATATAACCCAGCCAGAGGCAGAGCTATAACATTTCACATTAACTTAATTTTTAACCGACTTTAAGCAACAAAGTATACGTAATCGGTTATTAAAAGACTTATTGCCAACCTTAATTTTAAAATTAGTGTCCCGCATGTGAAAGCGTCACATTAAATCATTGTGGGCGTTGGGAAGTTAAACTTAGTGCTTGAAAAACAAATTTGTTCAGTTTTCAAAGACTTTTAAGGTTATCCTTTGTTAGTCCATAATTAAGGTTCCCAAGGGAGAAGAACAAATAACTTTTGACTGTCACCAAAAACCAAGTCAAAGTCAGGGAAAAGTCAAAAAGTTCCCATAAAAGAGCGAAAAGGGCGCGTTTTTAGTTACACAAACGAAAACCAAGACTTGCTTTTGAACAGTCACCATTGAACAAAAGTTTTTGAACAAAAATTTCTTTGAAAAAGCTATACTATAAATAAAGTGCAATGGGGAAGGTATAAATCGTATTCGCAATAGAATTTGAGTCGGTTAACTATCAATTTGACCCGGGCAGTAGAGTTGTTGACCGGCCGAGGAAAACCCGGCCGGCCCACTATGCCGCCAATCTGGCCGGCCGGTCGGCCGGTCGTCAGAAAAAGGACACTACTTGATTTTGTCTGTGATATATAACCAGGAGAACTGTATGCATCTTTTAATGCTAAACATTTTGCTAAACACACGAAAAATAGGGCAAAAATGGGACCGGCCGCAGGGTTGGGCGAGACCGAGATTTCACCGAGACCGAGAACGAGACCGACACCGAGACCAGGGTACCGAGACCGAGACCGAGACCGAGACCGAGACTGGCCAAGTCTCGGCTTTTGGGCGAGACCGAGACTAGCAATTTTAAGCTTAAACTTAATTTCTTCCAGTTTTTGAGGCTTAGACCCAGTACTAGGGGCTTTAACACATAAACATACAGTTGCCGCACCTCGCCAGTTAATTTTCGTTACACTGATTTAAAAATTTCGCTGAAATTTGATGTTTTCAAAAAATTTCCGGTCTCGGTCCGAGACCGAGACTTTTGGGTGAGCGAGACCGAGACCGAGACTGGCCAAGTCTCGGCTTTTGGGCGAGACCGAGACTCCCAACCCTGACCGGCCGGCCATTTTTGACTGGCCGGCCTGTTTGACCCGGCCGGCCGGCCGGTTTGCATCACCCTGCCGGCCCGCCGGCCGAAAACGGCCGGCCGGCCGGGTTCAGAAGCCTGGCCGGCCGGGCAACAACACTACTGGGCAGGCATACTCATATTTTATTTATTAAGAGTTAAAAGCGTTTTAATGCCTGTAAAATTGAAATTCCTTATTTCCAGCACCTCCTACCCAGTCACTCAGGTCGGTGTTAGGAAAGGCATTGGCAATTTTAGAACTTGTCTGAGTACCAAATGGTAGTTGACGCTGATTAACTTGCAATTTATCCGATATGTTCTACAAGGCTATCAGTACATCCATTACTTTCACAGTAAAATAGAGGTACGGAAACCACCCCACCCACCTGGCTGTGAAAGCCCAGGTCGCAACTTTAGATTTGGACTTCTGCAACTAATTGTTACAAACGCAACTTTTTAGCACAACTTTTGTAGCATAACTATACATAAGAGAAAATATTTCTGGGATTTTACTAAAACAAAAGCATTATCCTCAAGAACAAGATGTTCATGACATGCTGCTGTAAGAGTATGGTATATGAGTAAAACAAATTAGCTATGTAACTCAATTTCTGGGAGGTTCTGGAGGGTGTTTCCCCCATTTTGTCCTCTTAATTGAAAGTTTATTCGTCTGTCGGTCACGCAACCAGTTATGAGACGGGGGAAGGGGAAACTGGCCGGGAATGCTTAATGGAACTTTTCCTTTGACATAAACTTTGAAGCAGCAGTGAGTCAACTTCTTGTGATAAAGAAGCTAATGGCTAATTCTCTGAAAGTAATATCTGATCTCACGCAACCGTGCAGCAGTGTGTACAGCTGAGCTCCAACCTAGACCGTCAGCATTTGATCGTACTTGAGAGAAAGAAAATTGATAGGATGTTCTCAGGCAAAATTTTGGCAAAATGCCAACAAGAGACAACAGGAGTTTGACCGGAAAAGGCCGCTTACGCTGACACGATCGAAAAGCGTCACACTCTGTTATCAGCACAGAGCTGGCGCCGGGTCCGGGTACCCGCAGGCCGGGCCGGGTCCGTGTCTAACTTTAGGACCCGCGGGTCCGGGTACCCGTGGATCCGAATCCGAGTCCCGGTCCAAAATACTGAAGAAAACGGGATTTTGGTACATTTAGGGATATTAAAACATAATTTGTTCTTTTCCTTTCTAATAAATGCCAAAAGATTGGTAGAACCGAAGTGTTAGGCATTGAGGTACAATGTTTAGTAGTTGCCCAGCTGAGGTCTTTCTAATCTATGCTGCTCTTCTGGGCTAGTAACAAAATATGTAACTAGAATTGGAAGTAGAAATATGAATTCGAAAAAATTAACTTTGCACGCAGAGATAAATCTAGTAAACTAGATCAAGAACATTGTTTTCAGATACAAGCCACCAAAAATTCGTTCGCCGTCTTTCCTCCAGAGCAATCGTAACTATCCGAAGGACAGCCTCACACTCTCTCTGGACTCATGACAAAAAACTGCTACCAATATCCGAACGAGATCCCAATTTTTTTGTTAGCCCTAACACTCAAATCGTGTGAAAATCGTAGAAAAGCATAAACTAAAATTATCTAAAGCTTATCACAGGTTTTATTCAAGCTATTACTGTAGTAAATTTGCAGTAGAATTTAAGAATGCAGTGAAACTTACGAATGCCGAGAAGGTTTCAAATGCAAACTGGTTCATTTTTTAAATACGGGTTCCCGGATCCGGGTCTGAACGGGTCCGGGTCCGGCCTAACGGGTCCGGGTCCGGGCCGGGTCTGAAATTTTGGACCCGGAGCCAACTTTATCAGCATTAAATAGCATACTCTAAATGCAGCACGATTTTCATCCTCGAATCCTCGAATCATAAACAGTCAAAAAGCTTAACTTGCTTGACTTTTGCACATCATCAGAATTTCAAGCAAAGAAGTTGGAAAGAATTCCCTGGATTCAGCTCGACTCCACAGCTCAGTGATGAATCAAAAATCTGAGAAGGAGAAAACCTTTTTCCTGAACTCTAAATGCAGCCTTGGCACAGGGTAACTCCACTTTCCTGTGTTCGGGCCAATATTATTAAAGGAATATTTCCGAACTGTTATTGAATCTGACTTCTTCTTCACTCTTCTTTGCTTCTACTGGAGACTTTTTCTACCTCAAACTTTCCAGGTTCAGAGTTTTGTGGAAAATGGGAGAAAAAGTGTTGAACACATTTAGATTCAGCTAAATCTTGAGAGTTGGAATTTTGCCAAATGTGAGATTAGCTAAATGGGAAATCTTAACACAGTTACGTTGACAGACAAAAATTTAAAATTGTATGATACTTTTACCTGAAATAATGAGATTTTACATCAGATATGAATAAAAATAGTAGCTTGTACTATACCATAACATGTCCTCTAGTTTACCCTTAACCAGATTTAATATCTAAAATTGAGATTCTGAACTTTATATTAAAATACTTAAGGACTGTTTAAAATTTTACCACGAAAAGCTCTTACGAAAAATTCCATTTAGGTTCACTGGTCCGTTTAGGTTTAGTACTTACTAAAACCAATATTTATTGTTAAACCAATACCAATATTTCTAAAACCAACCTATATTTGTAGTCAAGGATACATTGGCAAAGGATTAGCAATCTGTTAGCTCTCAGTTTAAAATGTCAAGAAACTGAAAAATATAAAAACTTCGGTGACGACGAAATTGTTCAGATGGCATTTTAGTTTCAAAGCTCTCCTTTCAGCGACTGAGTTCACGCTATTTTAAAATGTCGGCTTCAAAATTTATCCACACATATAGTTTCTTTCATTTTATTATTTTTTTCCAATGCTTTTAGAATTCTGTATTTTATAGTTTAAAAATGAACAAATTTAAAACAAGCTACCTACCTACACTGAATATGTGTGTAAATAATGAAGATGTAAAATTTTAGCCTCTTTCTGGGACTCAAATCAGCGATCCTCTGCTTAACGCTCCAACGCTCTAACCAACTGAGCCACAGGTGCTTCAGCAAACTGGAGTTAATAGTCGAGATTTCAATCAAATCTGTTCAACTTCTTCTGCAAAAGAACTCAAGGAAATTAAAGAAACCCGAAAGTCTGACTGTCAAATTGTCATATTGACTCAAATAAACATTGACCCAGCCTGTGGAAACAACGTCAAAATCCTATGACTTCTCGTTCCTTTTGTACGAGGAGCACCAATGATATAGAAGTTATGTGCTCTTCTCTCCTGACTCCGTGGTGTAGTGGTAGCACGCCTGACTGCAGGCCGGGAGGTCCGTGGTTCGATTCCCAAATCTTTACACTTTGGTAACTGGTTCAAGTTTCACCAGTCAACTAAACTGTTGCAAAGGATCAATTGACAATTTGCATGTCATTAGTGTTTGGACTTTCTGAAGAAATTATCCCTCCTCAAAACCCAATGTCCACTACAGCCTAAGTCTTTACGTCCCCTTGGAGAGAGTTCTTGGAATAGGCACTACGTATGTTAAGAAGACTGACTTGTGACTACTAAAGAAGCGTTCATAATTAGGCCTATATTGTCTTTTCTGACATAGTTGACTGATAACAGACCACCTCGTTTGTGATAGGTGGGAGCAACAGAAAGAAAACAATCTTCAGGAAGCAGTAAAATAGAGATTAAATGAGTTAGGATTAACTCATTTCATGCCTGAATATGCGAATGAAAATGACCAGTTTTACAGTTTTGGCTGCCGTTTTCTACTGAGAGCACCTACAGAGATGGGACTACATTACATAATTTGACAGATAGTTCGTTTTCTGCGCTCCGAAATCGGTGTTTGAAGGACGTCAAAAAACATGAACGGTTAACGTAGTAGTTTCTAGAAACAGCAAAAAGTAGCTTACACTAACAAGCTTATTACAAGAAGGGTGTTAAATTTATAAGGTCTTTTGCATTTTCCCCCAGTACTCCGAAGGAGCAAAATTCCACGGATTGAGTTGAAATTGGGTACGGATAGGTTTTCGATCCTACTAATTTCAAAAATGCAAAAATTTTGAAATTTTTAAAAAAAGTTGGTAAGGGCAGACCAAGAGGATCAAGAATAGTTTGTCCATGATTCTGCTAAAACTTGCATACAATGATTTTCTTGGGTGCTGAAAACGAATCTGAAATCCGTTTTTCGATTCAGCTTTTCGTTTGTTTAATAGTAGTAAGCTTAGCCAGAGCTAACAAAAGCTGAATCAAAAACGGATTTCAGAGTCGTGCTCAGTGCTCCAGAAAACCCGTGTATGCAAGTTTTCAGCAAAACCATGGGCAAACAAATTTTGATCCCTTTGGTGTTCCCTTACCAACTTAAATTTTAAAAAATTTTGCTTCTTCGGAGCACTGGGGGGAAGTAAAGCGAAAGACCCAATTTGTAAACAGATGTGTCGAAAAACTAATATTTTTGAAAAATGAATATAATTGAAGTGAAGGTATGCAACTTCGGGGATGGGCCGTTAGCATGGCTCGCGAGCTGATAACAGAGAGACTGTCTGCTGCAACACTCTTATCATTATGAACTCTTGGTATTACATATGTCGCTAACTGGAGGTGCTAACTTATCCAAACAAGATCTGGTATTAATTATGTTGGAGAGAAAATCCATCATCTGTAAAGCAGAGAGGCTTATGCAAAAATTTTCTGGGAAGTGCAAAAATAGCTGCTAATTTTGTTTGTTGGCTTTAGTTTATTAATAAATTTTCTAAGAATGATTTATGAAATGTCAATTTTGTCTCCGGGTCTTCCCTAATGCTTGTCACTTTTGATAATTTGAATTTCGACATTTTGGACCGAGAAAACACGATACCTAATCTACACTGCGCCTACACTGCGCATTCCGCTAAAGAAATTGTTTGGTTGCACAATCAGAAGCACCACTCTACGGACAAGTCGCACAGGTCGACAATTCGAATTTAGTCGTTTTGTACTGAGAGATGACAATTTGACTCTTCAGACATTGTGAAACATTCCGAACCAGATGAACATTTCACCTAATTTTCATTCTACATTCAGCTGTGAGAATCAGTTTTTCTAAAGGTATATAAAGCGGGAGAACTGGTCTTGCATAGAAATTTTCTTATTACCATTTTAGTGGGCTAAAGTCAAAGCTAGGAATATCTAGGAAAGGCAGTGGAAAAACTGTTGCATTTCATAATTGAATAAAATGACGGGCATAAGATGAAAAAAGTGCTCTTCCCCCTGAAAAGGATGCTTTGGGGACCGGAAAAAATAGTTGAAAACTGAATAGCAGCTGAACCGAAAAAAACTGAATTTGTTGTTTCGACTTGACTAACTTTTATGCTAATTAAAGGCAGAGTTGTTTGGTTAGCTGAAACTGAAACTGTGTTTTTGGGTACCCGCAAGTTTAGTTACTGAAACTGAGACACCATTGGATTTGTTGAATTCTCTAACAAAAATGGTCTTCTGAATCAGTAAAGAGGAATAAGTAAAGGAAAACATTCAGGAAAATTCCGGAAAAATTCAGGAAACTTCAGGAAAAAATTCAGAAAAAGTCAGGAAAACGGTAAAATAAATACCACTTCACTTCAAAAACTTAAAAATTCAATTGTTTGGAGTGATTCTGCAAAAAAAGTTGGCACCTGCTGGATTCGAACAGGGGACCATCGGGACTGAAGTTAGGAGTACTACTAGCCACTACTAAGCCAGGAGAATAACCATTATATTATTGGAACTCTCACCAATTCGCATCCTAAATTTTTCGTTTTAGTTGTGCACAAAGTTGAGATAAAACAGCCATGCCGCAATGGCCTGTCGAAGTAAATTTAGACAAATTCTTCCGATTAAAGACAGAAACAGAAATTGTAACATTTCGGTAACGATTAGATAAACCCTCGTCTCAAGTGGGGACTACTGGTAACAAGTGTGAAATAGTTAAATCTAGATTAAAGGGTTTAGTGGTTGTCAAGGTTGAAAAATTGAGCGATTTTATGACAATAAAACCTGTGGAAGGATGACATTAACCGCAACAGATGGGAAATCCCTAAAATTTTGTGGACAACAAAATTTGTGTGGGAATTTTTGATTTGGATACAAAAATAACCCTCATTTTCACATACATCCTTTCTTGATTAGTGGCAGATTTAGACTAAATTTGGTCATGCAAAAAGTTTACACTATCAATCATTCTAATAATTGTTTAAAACAGTCAATGAAAATGACGTAAACTCCATGTAAAAGCAAAAATGAAACGAAATTTTCAAACGTTCTACAAACATATTATGATATGGCATCCTTTAACTAAACTGGCTTCGTTTAAAAACTTAAAAATTCAATTAACTTTTTAAAACGATAACCACGGTAATAGCAATTTGATTAGTTTTAACTAGTAACGGTGTGCTTAAAGTGAACCCATACAATACAATGCTTTAAAGTTAAACTAATCATCTATATATGTAATTCCAAGTTTAGGGCCTTTCGCGAGCGAGGTAAAAGGGTAGAGTTAAAATTTTCTAAATTAATAACTCGTTGAGCCCTGCAGGTGGGCTAAATGAACTGTTTAACTCATTTAACCTTGTACGCGAAAAGAAATGTTTCAACTATTTTAACTAGTTTAACTCGCTGCCCGAAATTAGAAAACCTGATGACATAAAGGAGCACGCTAAGATTGAACTTCTAAAGGTCACCTGTCTGTGTAACTATCAGGTAAACAAGCTTTTAAGAAAGAAACCCTTTTGAGGTACCCAAAGGTAGACCGACCATGAAATAGTGAGACCCATTTTAAAGCATTTCTCCTCCCGTTAAGTAGATATTAAGCTAACATTTTCTGAAGCAGAAAGCGATAAAAAGGGATGAAATTAACGGAACCCGTTGAAGCCAAAGTTTCAGCTGAAAGTGGAAATAAAATTTCTAATGGACTTGCAAAAATTTAACAGCAATTTTTGACAAAAACCCAAAATTTATGCTTCAAATTTATATTTAATTGAGGCTTATGCAAGTTTTGCCTTTTATTGAATTGTTTAGTCTTTGCTGAAGTTAGTTAATTTCTATTTTAATTGCAACAATAAATATAAATGTAAAAAGTAAAGAAAGCAAACTGTTTAAAGTGTTCAGATTAACTACTTCAATATTTCATCTTTTTGTTTTAAGATCAAATCAAATCGGAAAAGGTTTTCTCCGCTAAGAAGTAAAAAGTAAAAGTTTTCCTATCGTCCTAAGGAGCACTGTTCTAAGCCAGTGTTTATTAGCAAGAGTACATAATAATATAAGAGTATGCCACTAGGCTCACTCTATGTTATCAGAGCAAAAACTATGCTCTGCTCGCTAACGGCCTACCCCCAAATCAGACACCATCACTTCAAAGAATTTTGTGCGCTATGTTTGTGTTCTAAAGCTCGAATCAGGCACAAAATTTGCGCACGCACTGCTTGTGTTTTCGTGCTTAAGGACATAAACATAGAGCGAGTGAGCGTACCCCTTTTTCGACTAGGTACTGATTTGCGGGGGGTCACTAGGGTATGATTTGCGGGGGGGGTGGGCCGTTAGCGTGCAGACCATAGTTTCTGCTCTGATAACATAGAGCTTGCCTAGTGGCATACTCTTACAATTATGTACTCTTGTTATTAGCAACCCAGAAAAGCTGAAATGAGTGTGATAAGAGGCGAGTAAAGTGCTAAAGCGTTCGCTTGCGAAACGAACTCATTGGTTCGATCCCCGCTTTTTTCTTCACATCTTTCAATCCTGATTTCAACCTTTCACACAAGTGTCACTCAGCAGAATCCGATTTCATATTAACGAGGAAAGTGTGCTGATTTTGACATCATAACGGTATTCAGTTACTTTTCCACGCAAAAATGTGAAAAAACGGTTCAGAAGAAACAATTTTTTCAACCAACTTAGAGCAAGAAGGGGGATGGAGCAATTTGTAGCCATTCGTTTTTTCCCAGACCTAACTGGAACCTTAGAGATAAGACTTGTCTAAAGAGACGAGGGTAATGTGAAACCCTAATGAAGCTAAAACTTCTATTACTAATTAAAAACTTTTCTCTGATCTCAAGATTTTCTTCAGCATCCCAAGTTCAGTGCTAATGCTAAAGACCATTGCAGATAAAGTGTTCCAGACATAAAGTTATGTACACTCTGGTGCAACTGGTAGCATTCTGGGCTGTAGATCGCAAGGTCCCGGGTTAGAGTCCCAAACCAAAAAACTAAGAATGACCCGGAAACGGGGTCATCAATAATTTGTTAATGAATTCTGACATCAGTTTGCTCACTAAAAGTTACAGCGGAAAACTATTTTAATTATTGTTTTATTGATTATAGTGAATTTATTACATTGAAAAATTAAAATTTGACAAAGGACAAATTTGGTATTCATTAGCTCCTGACTGACTACCAGAATCGAAAAAGAGCAAGAACTGCAAAAATTAGTGGTTGTTTGTATATAACAATCATCTAACTAGAAAAACAGGAATTTAAAATAAAAATTCAATTCGTCCAAGAATTAAACCAGGGGCCACGCAGTCTGAGCACTATTGATAGCGGTTAAGATTAAACGCATACCTTTCACATGGTGCACTAGCACCCCACATATAAGCAATTCTACTTTCCAAACAGAATAAATTCCGGAAATTGGCGCTTTAAATTAGCAAATGTCATTCCAGGACAATTAAAATTTCGTCTCATTACTCTTCTAAACAAATATGTTGGGCAGTCAAAAATTAATTTTAAAATCACGATTACGCATACCATATGTCTTAAGGAGGCAGTGATAATTAATTGCTAACGTCACCTAAACCTGACACTAACAGAGCTTACTTACTAGATTTGTTTTTCCACTGAAATTTCGACCCCAAACAGCAGAAATCAAACAGAAAATCTGGCAAAAATGGAATATTGCCCCAAAATGTAGACGGATTCCAAAGTTGTAAACCGAACACTGTCCTAATTCTTTAATACCTTTCAAAATGACAGTACTTCAGTACCTATAACATAAAATCCGAATTGACATGTACATGAAATATTATAGACAATATATAAGGTATATAGCAATTTACAAGAGTAAACTGTTACATACTAAACAAGAGTTCCATTGTAATATTAAACCGTCCATAGAGCATAATTTTGAGATGAGGCAATTTTGGTTTAACAGTTTAACAATCAAAACTTGAATAATGCATTATGTGAATCATATGTATATATGTTATATATAATAATAGTGTATATAATTATTATATATCATATAGGCAAACGTAAACAGTATATACCCTGGGGGAACTTCCGACATTAAATACAACCTCCAAAATCAGTGTAACTCTCAAAACACTCACTACAACAGGTTTCAAGGTTGACCATTAAAACTTCAGAAAAGTTGAAATAACAATGGTTCCCCTGTTTATGACTAATTTTAGAGTCCAACAAATTTAAGTGCTCCTGGACCATTCAGAAAAGTTAAGATTCAAAATAATAACCATCAAAAATTACCCCCGCCCCCTAGATTTGAATCCCTTAATTTTGATCATCAATTTTGGACGGGAGGAAATAGGGTAATTTCTTTCCCTTCAGGGCAATCCGGAAGTCTTAATCCAAACGGAAAATTAAAAGAAAGTGCAGAAATTTGTTGCACAGATTTTGGGAACCGTTCGCCCAGAAAATCCCATTGTTTTCTAATCGTGCATAAAATTCACTGTATTTCACTAGATTTCTCAAAACGTCTATTTTCAGGGGGGGGGGTTGTAAATATGTCACTAAATCATAAATTTGATAACGTTAAAAATTTTAAGTCTGAAACAGTATAGCATACCTAACGTTTTACAGTAAAGTGGAAAAATCAAAATTAAAATTTTAAAGTGGGCCCCCTTCCAGTCAAAGGTCGAATGATTTAGGAGTTTTCTATTCCTGACAGCACTATATTGACCTGTCAGGGGTTAACAGTGGACCACCATAAAAGGGGAAAAGTGGGAGGATTTAGTTTGAACTAGAGCACTCCAATTAGACCCTTGAGAGGTTCAGAAGCAAAGTATCAATGAACGAAAAGGTAAACACTAAATATTGACTGATTTTCTCAGAAACTTCCGCCGTCGCAGCCTTTGATTTGACCTCAGCCCTTTTCGAGGAAAAACTGAATTTGAAATTGTGTAGAAATAATTAATCTGAATCCGGAACTAGACTATTAATTTTGTCTCAGGTCTTAAATTGTATCTGAATTCTGTTTTATAAATTGGAATCAGAATTTTTAATTGAATGATAGACAATTTACGCTAAGGCTCTTCAAAAAGTGAGTTCAAAGTTTAAACTTAAAAATAAGTATTTTTAATATGAAGCATTAAGCGTTAGCATTTGTGGAAAAATAAATTAATTAATGAAAACTTAAAAAAATTCACGAAAGTTAAACCTTGAATACTTCTAAAAGATTTTTAAAATTTAACTTTTCTTTTAATTTAATTTTTCTTTTAATTTATCTTTTGAAAATTTAAAGTTTTTAGCTAGAAACGAATAAGAAGTTATATGTTGTCAGTTCCATTTCTGTACACTTGCGGTTACTTTAACACCAGTTTTGTACAGTTTCCAATTTTAGGGGGAAATAGTTAAATTGTGCCTTGGGGGGCAGTTAAGAGATGTACATTTGTCATAGCATTTTTTGGTTGATCTACAGTAAACCTGATTACTTGGTGCTTCATTACTGATCTCAACATCTTTGGAGTAGAATTAAATGTAAAATCGCTGCAAAAATGGTGTAGAATTGCAAGTTGGACCAGCTAGACAGCAGTGTAGTTAAGAAACTCCTGTTCCTCTTATGGGCCACAAAACTTGGCTAACAAATCAGATTAAACTAAGAAGAGAGTTGCCAAAAAACCGGGTCTTTGAAAGAAAACTGGATTTTTTGGCCACAAAAGTACCTTTTCATCTGAACATTTTCAGCGCCTGCTTCGAAAAGTTATCAAAAGTTGACCATAGCCAAGTCAGGGATTGTTGAAAGTTTCAAAGTTTACTGCAAATACCCGAACCAGCACACTCGTGTAGCTAGAGATAGAGTCAGTAAAATCTGACGGGTGTTAGTAGGTATCTGATTGTATTATGTCATTAGGTGTCTATTGAAAGTGACTCGAAAGAGGGGGTTTCTGGAGACCTCCAAATTAAACCTCAACACGGAATAGGCTTTAAGTGACCAAGTAGATCGGAGAAATCCAGTTCACCTTTGGGAGTCCCAAAGGTTAACCCTCCTAAATTAGGACGGTTGTACTATAGCTTTACAAGTGGACCTTAAGGTTACAAATTGGATGAAAGTAAATTCCTCGTGTTGAGAAGAAATGACTTTGAGGACTATAAGTTGCTAATTTTATTATAAATGGAATGAAAATGAGATTAATTAAATAAGATAAGCAGAAATTTTGAAAAACATAGCCCTGTCTTCAAAAAACGAAGAAATTTGCTACAAACATGTAACTGTTGACTCACACCATCTGATGTTTATTGACTCAAAATGGTTGGTTTATAGTGAGTGTGTTTATTGAAATGAAACAGCATTTTTTCAAGTATACCTGTGTACAGTATAAAAAGAAAATAAACGAAAACAAGCTTGAAAGCGATTCCAAAATTTTCTTTAACCCCACTCTCAAGCTGGAGACGAATTTTGTGGCTCAAAATTTGGCGTTGACTGCGTTGTTTCAAGGTTTCAAAATTCAGAAACCGCTCTCGTATGGCAAGTTGCTCATTAGAAACTTCTAATAAAACAGTGTAGTAACATGAACATGACATAACATTTATATATAAAAATATAAATTTGAATTCACATTGAACAGTTTGCAATTCAGTGTAGTACTTAAACGTAATCTACATTACGTAATTACGTAATGTTAATAATTTCTTCTGTTGATACTGAAGACGAGTTAGTTTTAATATGACTTTCTAATGATATTACCATAGACTGAGCAAAGGATCAGGGATGGAAACTAGGTCACTTTTTGTGACCCATGACCCACTCTACCCAAACGCAAATTTGACCCAGACCCAAGGTGACCCATAAAATTTTAAAATTTAGTGACCCAGATCCAAATGACCCAAACAGTTTCGTGACCCAGACCCAACTGACCCAAGAATTTTTGTGACCCTGACCCAAGTGACCCAATAGAAGAACGTTACACAGACTGACCTAGCCGAGACTGTCCCATTGTGCAATGTTTCTGAACTTTCTAACTTTCTTAATTTTTGGAAAGATGCAAGAATAAGTACATTCCACTCATTTTGTGAAACTAGATAAATAGTTTTTTCTTACAAAAAACCAGCTAAGTATGGACCGGCGGTTTCAATTTTGAATTACTAAATATGCACGCCCAAACAAGGTTTTCTATTCAAAGAAAATGTGAGTCGAGGGATCTCTGCCAAATCCTTTATTTATTTAGCAATCATTATCAAAAGGACCTAATTTTTGATTTTTTGTCTCATAACTTTAAAATTTTGCACGTTAGTATACAAATTCAAAAGTTAAAAATTTTCAATAATTCAAATTTTAACTTGGTAAGGGGAAGTCACGGAAGGAAACTTAGGATTCAAATTTTTTTGAAAGCATTTGTCGGTTTTTACGCATTTAAAACGTTTTAAAACCGTTTAGATAGCCTTAACATTTTAAAAATTAGCTCAAATTAGAAACTTTTCATTACTTTTTCAAAAATGATGGAATTGAAAAATAATTGTCACTGCAGCATTTTGCTGGCCATTTTGCGTTTGAAACCTAAGTGGTTGGTTCTGTAAACTTTTAAAATCGACATCGACAGAAATGTATCCACCGTAGTATACGTGCTTTTACTATGTGACTCGACTCACATAGAATGGCAGAGAAAGTCACACCTAACTCTAGTGATTTCTAATAACTTTTTCAATTAACTAATTAGTGAGTGATCGCGCCGAAGGCGCAAAAATTTCTCTGAAATGGTTGGCTTGCCTTTAAAACTAGCTAAACTTAAACCACCACGAAAATTGAAACTTTAAACATTTAGCAAGACCTGTGTGACCCAGACCCAAAAATGACCCACTAAAATTGCTGACCCAGACCCAAAGTGACCCATAGGAAGCTTGACCCAGACCCACCCTGACCCAAAGGTTTTCCAAAATTAGAGACCCAAGACCCAGTGACCCATGCAAAAATAGCGACCCAAACGACCCAATGAACCATGACCCAGTTTCCATCCCTGCAAAGGATAAAGTCAAAATTTCAGTTTTATGCTATGTTTGTAATACTTAGTAGGGAACCTTCTCAAAATAGCAAACGTTTAATCGTTTTGGAAAACGTTTGATTTATTGTTTCCAAACGTTTAGTGCAAACGTTCAACTGCAGGTGCTTTTTGAAACGTTAGACGTTTAGACGTTTTCATAAACGTTTAAACGATTAGATTTTTGAGAAGGTTCCTAGGTTCTTCAAGTTTCAATGACGAATAGGCTATATTGGATAAAGCAGTGATAAAAACTGTTTAATTTTTGTTGCCTTGAGTTTACAGCTTCAGCTCGAAATTGCGGAGGGTTCGTCTTAAAATGGGCAGTATATATTTGCTGAACTCCGATCCTTTTAGTCAAATTTTTTCGTCGAAATTATAAAAGCAACGGTTTTAGATTTCGCAAAAACACTGCCAAGTCTCCTGCGTGTCTGTCATGATCGAGGCTGCAAGAAATATAAACAATAGTTTTAACATATATATTGCAAAAATCAAGCGTTTATTTTTATGATAAACCGAAAAATATTCAGGTGAATCAAGCCAGTTGCGTTGAAGAACATTAAGCAAAAAATATGTGACATACTAAAGTTATCGCCGCATTTAATTACAAGGTGTTTTCTGAAGCTTCAAGCTTAGCGTTCCAACTCTGAAAGAAGCTTTCAGAAAAATCAAAAGCACTAATATATCATTTTCGTCAAAATATTTTATTACCTAAACTTTCATGTAGACCTGTAATTAACCTCAAAACTATTTCCGATTTCAGTTTCATGTGAGCCCAGGAAAATAATTTTTCAGGCAAACATGACGGGTAATTTTTCTCTCTGTGCAAATAAATGTTCTGTCCATTTCAGCTGACTTAAAACAGGAATACGAGAGCAGCAGAATTTCTTTCGCTGCGCAAGGCAAGGAAACATTATTTTTGCCAAAAACTGACTGCTTAAGCTGAAGTTAGAATTTAAATATTTGAATAGGTAACAAATTTCTCGCTGTAGTTGTGCAACTGATAGCGTTTCCGCATGCAGAGCAGAAGGTCCGTGGTTCCATTCATGGATTTATTTCTTATTAAATTTTTGTCCTTTATTTTGCCATTAATGTAGGATTTCTGTTATGAACTGTGAACTATGAAACAGCCTATGCATACATACATACATAATAAAACATGTTTTAATCTCGAGAAGTCTCAAAGAACTCACAGGACAAACAAATCAAACCCCTGCAAAAACAACAATAACAGCAAGCAGCAAAAGCAAAATAGAATAACAAATTGTGCAGACTTTAAGTTATTTCAGCAATTCTTGCAATAAACAGGAACAGGCGGTTGTAAAGTGTTGTAATCTGATAAATCCAGGAGCTAAGACCATAGGGCACTCCATCTTAGCATTAAGCTGGGTACCTTTGACAGGCTGTCACTCAAACTTGTCCACTCGGATTATACCTAAAGACCATTTGGTCGAATTACATCAGACCTAAGCCTATAGACCTGCCTGCAACATTCCTGCAAATGCAAATCTTAAATAACAACCGGCAAAGTCAGACGTAAACAATATTGGGACAGGAATTTAGAATTTAGGAATTTAGGAGTTTTCCAGAAGCTATGTGATAAACAATATGCCTCGGTTGTAAAACCTGGTCAAAGTTTGTCAAAGTTAAAACCAGCATTTTAGTGAATTGTGATGTTATTTATCATTTCGTACCAAACAAGTTGTTTTAAAAATGCCAAGTTGGAATTGAAATGTTTGCCTTGCTTGAACGACCAAAAATCTTGATCATACAACCTCTGTCAGTACATAGGAGCATAATACCTACCACCTAAGAAAATGTTACATGTAAGGTATAAGGTAGAGATGAGCAAGGGCCGGATTTTTTCGGCCAGGCCCGGCCCGTCCCGCTCCAAAGTTTTGCTCGGCCCGGCCGGAATATCACGAAGCAATGCTATAAATCAGTTTGCATTAAAAATATCAAGCAACTAGACAGCAGTTTTTCGCAATTTTTAAATTATTTTTTCAATTGTTACTATAGAGCATTTGTGGACATCTTGTACCATACCCATGAACTTTATCTTTACTTTTATCATAAGGTACATACGAATTATTTCAACAGTTGATTGTGCAATAATACTGGGTATCAAAATATTTGTTAATACCTGTCCGGTAGGCCTTTTCCCGCTACGCAAACCGTGCCGCTAGGCAAACCACTCGTAGCGCTAGGCAAACTGAAAGTACCGCTAGGCAAACTCTGAGTGCCGCTAGGCAAACCATGAGTACCACCAGGCAAACCAAAAGTGCCGGTAGGCAAGCCCTATCCAAGGCGAGATTTTCTGATGTCGGGAACACCAAACTCGGCCATACAAATAACTACACTAAGATAGAATTCACCTTCTCACTCATTTTTGAATGCCATATATATATATATATATATATATATATATATATATATATATATATATATATATATACTTAAGGTGCTGGTATCGCTTTGTGTAAATTCGACCCTACAAGCTCCAATTCTTTATGAAAGTGGATGAAACTTTCCAAATACCTTATTTTCGTGCTCTTTAACATTCTGGGACCACTGGGATACACTGTCCAATTGCGCATTTTATAAATACCTATTCGCTGGAGTTCGTTGCTTTAAGCTAGGAAATTCGCCGAAAAACCATTTTGGCAAAATTGCGATTATTTTGTTTTGAACATTGATTTCTCAAAAACTATCCAATGGATTCGCGTGATTTTTGGCTGAACGAGAATTCCCCCTATTGCGGAGGGACATTTTTCTTGGTTTGAGCTAAAACATCTCCTGTTGTGAGAAAACTGAATAGAAAATTGCGAAATTTCGTGCCATCGCGCATTTGCCGGATTTTCTGGAGTACTGAGACTTGTTGAGCCAAATCCAAAAAATGTCCCTCGGCCCACATTTCCTTCATATCATGGCACAAGAAAAAATTTCGGCCGATTCTACAGTTTTGAGAAATCGATGTTCAAAAATTTTTGGTCTATATTCAGTAGGTCAGATGTCAGCATTGTCAGAAAATTTCTGCTATTTGTTTGCTAATTTTGCCAGTTCTGTAAGCTCATGTTAATGTACAGATTATAAGCTTTAAAACGAAGTATAAAGCTCTTTCCAACTCCCAAAATTGCGAAAGTTATAGCGTTTCGAAAAATCACCACAAAAGCACTGCACAAAAGGATACCAGCACCTTAAGGGGGTGTTCCATTTTTGGGCCATTTTTTCGACTTCCTCCGATTTCGCTGATTTTTACATATTTTATTGTCCAAACAGTATATTTTAACGAGATTTTAAAATTAAAGTCGTAAGTCTTACGGCTGTCGAGTAATTTCACCTCAAAGTTGAGGATTCATGCGTTAAACATAGGCTGTGAAAAAGTTGTCATTTTTTCGCGTGCGCTAAAAAATCTCCCGACAAAAAATTATGAATCTGGACAGATTTTACATTAAAATAATGCTTAAATGTTGCACTGCGATATCTTGGAATTAGAATTTTAATTTAGGCTTTTAAAATTTTTTAATTAATTTATTTTTTGCAGGATTAAAAGTTAACATGATGCTAAAAATTGTGCAAAGTTTCATCCTGCAGGATCCTTAAGTGTCGTAATGTATGACTTAATTCTACAAGAAGTCACGCTGGAGCGATACATCAGAGATAATTTTGTTTAGATATCGACATATCTGTTATTGTTAATTGCACTTTAATGAACATTATTTTAAATTTGTTAAACTTGATCACTGAAAGTTGTCCCTTTTCAGCTTAGCTTGCATACCGTCATCCTGGGTTTGCCTAGCGGTACTTTAGAGTTTGCCTTCCGGTACCATCGGTTTGCCTAGCGGCACTGACTAGTTTGCCTAGCGCCACCACATCGTACGGTAGTACCTGGAATTCCTATGGATTGTAGAGATTTTGAATAAACGTAGAAACAGCGCCTACCATGCTCAAAGAAATCTTATAAGCAGGAAAACGGTTCAAAAGATGATGAAAATGCCAAGTCAGATGGCAGTTAATCCTTCTGATTATCTACACATGGAGCGGAGGGAGACTCTTTAACGACCAAATTCGCAGTTGAGATTTTCAGATGGATCTTGTCGTAATCCTTGGCTGCCCTTTCCGGGACAGCAATCTGATGGGCTATTTATTGTCTTCAGTCAGGATATATTTGGTCGAATAGCTTACTTTGAAAGGGTAGGTCACGCTTGTCACACTCTTAGTTATTATGTACTCTTGCTGATACCGAGTGCCCGAGACATAGTGTGCTCAAAGCAGAAAATAAAATAGTATGTGGACTCAGACGGACGTGCATATATATAAGTTTTTCGCTAAAAGGTCTTTGTATTGACCATAGATTATTTGGTGATTTTATAACATCACCAAAATTGTTTCAAAACAAAAAATTCAGGATCATTTACTCTATTTCATGCCGACATTAATATTATCACTCATTCTGTCCGATTTTGTGGGGCTCTATTTTCCATGCTTCTAATTGGCGGAAACAACTGAAAAATGGAAAATAATCTCAAAAAGGTCAAACGTTTCAACTGTGATTTTCCCCATAAAATAGTCTATTACCGGTTAATGTTAACAATTTTTCGACTGGTAAAAAGTGAGTTGCTCCACTATAAAAGTTCTCTAAACTTTAAGGGGGGTTTCGCGTTCAAAAATTCACATTTTGGAGTGCAATTTCATCAAAAACCTATATCGTAAGTCACTTTGAAACGAAATTATATTTGTGAACGCTCGATATGATTGCAAGAAATTGTGGCTTTTTGCTGAAGTTAAAGAAGGGGGCTCAAAAATAGGTTTTACTCAACTGGATTACCATTATTATTTGACTATGACAGGACAGTTGTCGGGAAAAGTAAATTAAAAGACGTACGTAACTCATGTTTAATGCAAACTTTTTCCAACTGCAACTTTAACTGTCGTTTTCTTGTGCTGAACTCACTAGTTGCTTCACATTACTACAGAAATCGCAGTTTTTTTCAATTATTGTTCGTGAATCCGTGGTTGAATTTCTAGCTTATTGCTGACCAAGAGTACATAATAGATAAGAGTATGCCACTAACGTGTCCACGATCGGGGTTAACTATGTATTTCTTGCAGGAAAAGCCAGTAAGCTCAGTCGGTCGTAAATGTACTTCCGATTTCTGGTCTAGCATTCGTGCGTTCGAGCACTGAGTACAGCGGCTAGTAAAAGTAGGCAAAGATAACCCCTGACAATATCTCCGTTCCTGTTTCCTGAGCATGAGGTGCCTTTGAGCCAATGGATATGCTTGGTCACTTGTTCAAAGGACATGGTAAAGAATGACGGAAAGTTGCACACCACCAAGCACCCGTAAAACATCGGGCACCTGGCAGCACTCGATCCTGCGGTCAACAGCTCAAAGAGAAAATAGTCTCCCAACTGAGCCACGGGTGCTTCGGCGGAAAGAGCTTCGAAGAAAAGACTTTTATGTGCGGAGAAGTCTTGAAATCTGTAGTTATTATTCCCTTGTCTTGCTGTTTTCAGTAGTCCTTACATAATTCTAATCCGGAGTCATGCTTAAATTTCAGTTTGATTAATTTACTTTTTTTCATAATCCAGTTTTCTCATTCGAAGATTAGGTAAGAAACAATATTTAAATTGCTCGGTTACTCTGAGCTCAGCCCTCAAAAAATAAAGTTCGACATTTCAATTTTAATGGGAATTTCAAAGAACGTTTTTTGCGGACAAGTGAGAATTTGAAAGTGCTGCGTAATTTCCAAAAAAACTTTGTTGAGTCCCTCCTAAACTGAATTCCCTGTGAAACTGAATTTTAACATCAGTAGACATTTTGGTGCGAAAAATGTATTTTTGAATGATCAAAGTAATTTTCACAGTTTCTTGACACTATGAACTTCAAGCAACATGAAAGAGGGCATACTTCATAAAGCCAATGCAAATTTGTTTAGCATTGTTATGATGAGGGACGTCATTATTTGTGTTGTCATCACACTCTTATCTATTATGTACTCTTGGTAATACTAAAGTGAAAAGTGCAAGCATTTTGCGTCTTGAGAAAAGCAATTTCTGCAATGTCAGTAGCAATAACATTTTGCTTTTCAATAAACTTGAGGTCTTGGTTCCCTGTAATTGTCACGTTGACTGTTAGTTTAGAGAACACCTTTTAAGTGCTTATGTAATCTCCGCTCTTCTGAAATGACTTCGTGCTAACTTTGAACAGAAAGACTATTTGCTTAGGACTTCACCATTTTGGGATTTCTCATACGATTGTAAGTAACATTATGACCATATGGCTGTAATGCCACCTTTAATTTAGTTCAACGTTTAGCTTTCTCTATCATACATTACATGCCGAAAATAATAATTCGACTACTACTATCACTAATCCGAACTCTAAAATTTGAATCCTACTGCTGGGAATTTTTCCTTTAGCAGCAGAAAAACGCTAACTATACGTCGAGTGTCGAGCAAGCACATTGTCCCACTTACAACTGGTGTGAACCAAGCATATCGTAACGAGGCTGAAACCCCCGTTCCGAATAAGTCTAGATTCAACTGTAGTCAGTCAAAAAGACTATTGGACTGAAGCTTGTATAATAAGACTCTCATTCATACAGTTTGCAGTTTTTTTCGCTAAATTTGGTTCCGTTTCCAGCACATTTCCATGACTGATTGTATTTTGGAGATTGGGAACGTAAGAACGTATATAGCGAATGATCGCATCTTCGCTTTATGCGAGTTTATGACAGCAGTCAGTGGGGTCCAATTTGCCATCAGAGCGGGCTGTAGGTAAATCTGCAGAGAAAGTTCTGATCACACTTGCTGGACGCTTGTCACACTCTTATGTATTATGTACTCTTTGCCACTAGTATAATTTGTTTTGATGAACTGATTGTTCAATTGCTATTACTGCTTGCAATAATTAATCAATCAATTTGTATCATTATTGGTGGCTTTATGTCACCAACCCAGTGGTTAGGCTGCCGACTATGCCAGAGATAGTGTACATTTATTTGATGAATTGTTAGAAATTATTAAAAATTGAAAGATTCCTAACCTGCAAGACCTCCTCAGAATTCTTTCTGTAAACTACATTGACACCAGCAACTAAGATGAGCAATCAACAGTTTTTGCTTTTCCCCGTAAATCTTTGCCACACATTCTTGTCATCATTACTCTCACTTTTTTGCTAAACTTTTTTCTTCAAACTTTTTTAAAGCGGTCCTGATCAAAGTTACAAATTAATGTGACAATGTCGCGAGAGAGCGAACGCAACAACTGAGATTGTAAATTCTACTCCAACTAATTGAGCGTTTATCGGCTGAAATGGAAAACGTAAAGCTGACATTACAATTTTAAATTGGTAGAAATTGAAAACTTTGTACAAGTGAGTCGTCAACCTCAGGCGCGCTCTCTTAACCTAGTCACGATGGGCTTATGTACATCTGCTTGCGGGGGGGGGGGGGGGGGTGTGAAAATAATTTTTAATATTATGATAAATTTGTGTTTACATAATAAAACGTGATGAGGAAATAATATTTAAAACTTTCGTGTATATTCGTAAATTTAGAAAATTTAATTTTCTTGAATTTTTAGAGATTTTGTAGGACAGGGCGTAGTGAAACTGAACTAGTTTAGAAACTGAAAAGTTGACCACTTTTACTTTTCCGCTGGAACTGGATGCGTAACCTTGAATTATCCAGGTGTGGGTTTAGTTTTAGGTCGAACCTCTTGCCGTTTGCATTTTGACCACACTTTTGGACCAAATGTGGGTCACAGTTTCTGCTTTATGATTGTTTTCTCATTATTTCAAGAGTCCTGGCCCAGTTATGAGTTTAACTTTCACTTTTCTGCGTGACAGTTGACGTTTACAAATTATTTGGCATCTGTCTTCTGGGTTTGTAATTTTTTAAGTATTTATTGTGCTGCTTTTTCCTGTGTGGACTGTTTTATTGAAAAGGTAAGCTGTTGTGGTTGCTGTTTTTGTTTTTAGTTTTTGTATGATGGTTTTCATAATATGATAAGTAACCACAAACACTAAATCCAATCTGCAATTTCATTTTTTTCATTCCGATTTTTTTATCACGATTGAGTGTAGATGTAGAAATGAGTTTTTGGAGAATATGGATTTTAAAGATCTGTTGTGTCATAAAACAAGTATATCATATTTATAAATACTTATTATTATTAGCTATCGTTTATTAAACTTCTGCAAGTATCGGATCAATTTTGCCTGTACAAAGTATGCCGCAGCTACATATTTCGACTCGCATTCAAAGTTGTCTGACTCGATTTTATTAACCAGCGATAATCAGACTGATAATTGATATCTGATATTGATAATTGATATCTGATTTGGCTTTGACCAGAAAGGTGCGCCGGCTCTCAGGAATCGTCGATAGCCCGGGTTTATTGGCAATTCTGGTGAAAAGTTCCAAATTATCAATCGGGGAACTCTTTTCGGGAGTATGCCTTCACAAACGTGCCAGAGATGCATGTATAAACTGAGCCGACAGCTGCCACCCCACCCCCGGATTTTAGGGATTTTTAGATTAAAAAGTGCTAACAAAAACATCAAAAGTTTGCACAAAAAAGGCAAAAACGGACTGAGATTGCTAAAAATTCGGTTAAAATTGGCTTAAAAGAGGTGTGTGCTGGAAACTTTCTTGGAAATTTTCAGCATTTTAGGGTGGAAACGGTAGTAACCCCTGAGACGAGGGCTCCTTCCCAGATTCTCTTTGCCCAGCCGCACCTATGCGCTCTGCCGCTCGGTCGGGCACCGTTTGGAATTGTTGCGATGGATGCTCTAAACTTTTCTAATATTTCGAATTTCAGATTAGAATTATCAAAAATAGATTTCATTTTATTTCCAGTCATTTTACTTAAAACTGCTGTAGTGGCTTATCTTAACTGAATGGGAGAAATTGGTTTGCTGGACACTGATTTTCTTACACTGGTTTGCACCAAATGTGGTTCGCAAATGGTTAGCTGATTTGCTGCTAACCACTTGGTTAACTAGAAGTTAACCACAAACTATTTTGCACCAAATGTGGTTAACTTAACCACTTGCCAACCAAATGCTAAGCAAGTGGTAAACATGTGGTTGGCTAACCCTGCTCTTGAGTAGGGTTAACCACGAACTTGCAGTGAATTTTCAGGTTGTGGCAAGAAACCTACAGACCAAACTGTAGAATTAAGAAAGAATAAATGGAATGTATATTCATGTTGGAGTATATATATATATAACATGTTGAAGTGATTCAATATTTTTGCGCGATTCTTGTGTAAGGTTGGTAAGAAAAGTTAAAACTATATATCTTCTATTTAGGTAGTGTTCTTGAAAAGTAGTTGTATTCGAATTATAATTTTTGGGGAGCTGATCACAAGATGTCGCTGCTTTTATATGACCTTTATCTTTTACGTGAAGTTTTGGGGTCTTTCCCATTATCCCCCCCCATAGCTCCGAAGAAGTACCGAAGGAGCACAATTCGACTGATTGAGTTGAAATTTGGTAGGGGTAGGTTTTCGGACCTGCTGATTTCAAAAATGCAAAAATTTTATAATTTTAAAAATTTTTATAAAATTTTAAAATGCTAGTTTGGTAAGGGGGGACCAAGGGAAACCGGAAAATGTTTTGACCAATATTTGCTGAATACTTGCACACAGGGGTTTTCTGGGGTGCTGATCACGAATCTGAAATCGTTAGCTAAATATGGGCTAAAGTTTTAAGCTTAAGATGTAAGCTTATCCTGAGCTAACTAAAAGCTGAATCGAAAAACTGATTTCAGATTAGTGATCAGCGCCCCAGAAAACCCCTGTCTGCAAGTTTTCACCAAAATCATGGACAAAAAATTTTTCGGTTTCCCTTGGTCCCCCCTTACCAAACTAAAATTTTAAAATTTTAAAATTTTTGCATTTTTGAAATCAGCAGGTCCGAAAACCTACCCCTACCAAATTTCAACTCAATCAGTCGAATTGTGCTCCTTCGGTACTTCTTCGGAGCTATGGGGGGGGATAATGGGAAAGACCCAAGTTTTGTCTCACGAATGTTTTGTACCTACTCTACAAGTAATTATAACGATTCGTTTTCGTATAGACAGAAGGCACAAGATAGGAATTATATAGATACACGACACTGAAATATGTCTAATCGTGAGTGAAGCCTTTTAAAATTTCAATGTAATTAATTGGATAAACGAGTGCAGCGGCGTAATCTGATTGGTTCAGATAAGTCCCGCCTCAAGCTCCTGCTAACCATTTGCTAACCATATGGTTGACTAACTATTTGCTAACCATATTTGGTGCAAGGAAGTTGCTGCTAAGCAAATGGTCATGGTTAGCAAATGGTTAGTTAACCATTTGGTCATCAAATAACCAAATGGTTAGCAAATGGTTAACCACATTTGGTGCAAACGGCCGTTACGTTTAAGTTTACTTATGAAGGGGAGGCGATAATAAACAACACCCCTCTATTCCCCCATATCCGGTTGGAATAAGAATTACTTTTATTATTAATTTTTATAAGATTTGATGAGATTTTCATAAGTCTTGATGTTTCAGCTGAACTGTGTTTGGCTTGGCTTGCATTTAAACTACAATGTCACAAAAACTCAAAGTTAGATTGTTCACACAATTAAGCGATTGTATTTTTCGATTATCGTCATTGCAGTTTCACACATTTTCATTTAGCACCTGTGTCCTTATTTGAGTGTTAAAAACAATTCACCCGAACACAGAGGTTTTCCTGAATTTTTGCTCCAAATTTGGACTAAACGAGGTAAAACTTCTCCGAATTTGCTGCGTAACCTTGTGACTAAATGGTCCAAACAAGAAAGTTATGAAACCGATGCTTTTTAGAGAGGACTACTTAAGCCGCTGTCGACTATTTTTCAGAAATTGAAATCTGAAATTTCTGAGTTTTCAGATGTTTTCACGGAAATTTTTAGTTCCCCATCTGCAGCAACGCTAAGCAGTCTTCAGTCAACTAGAAGTTCCTTTGAAGTCTGGCACCAATTACTTGTTTGGTAAGACATTCATGTGTTGTTGTTTAAAATTTTAGTAATTCTGCAATAGTTTCTGGGTCCTATAATATAGGTATCTTCCTTTTTCCGCAATTCCTGAAAGCGACTCACTCAGTTTTCCAGCACCCTAGTCCCTGCTATGATAGAATTTAAGAAAACATGTTGCCACTGCAGCACCTCCAAACCGAAAAATTTGGTCCTGGGTGGGGATCGAAATCACAACCGCTGGCGATCTAGGCCAACGCTCTACGGATTGAGCCAACAATTAAACTAAGCTTAAGTTTGAATTAGTTCCCAAACTCACTACTAAATTTGGCAAACCAATCCAGTATTGAAGGACACGCTAAACGCAAGCTACAGTAATCTTTTCATTGTTTTAATTAGTGTCCTGGAGTTGATGAGTATATCCTGAAAACAAATTAAAATATTTCCGGTCGTTCTTAGATTTTTTTATTGCCTCCGTTAAGATCTTTGGCGCTTTTGGTGGATCAATTCAACTTTTTCACCCCAACCAGTTTGGGGGGATAAAGTTCAATTGGGGTTAGTAATCAAAATAAGTGTGAAAGAGAAACAAGGTGTACTTGGCGTCCTTTTAGAAGTTGTTCCATCAGGTGAAGACAATTAAAATAAAACAAAAGGGCCGCCACTCTTAAACAATTACAGAAGTGAATCTGTACCGTCCGTCAAGTTGGAGACAGTTTCTGCACGTAAATCTGTGTAAATTTGATTAGTAAACTTAGTAAATTCTGGTTTAGTAGGGAGGACCAAGGGGACCCAAAATTTTTTGTCCTTGATTGTGCTGAAAACCTTAGAGGAGTTGCATTTTAAACTTACAACTTTAGCTTATACTGAGCTAACAAAAGAAGTCAGAATATATCTGACACTGAATTAGTCCTTTTGGGTAGGTTTCAATTCTAGGGCGGGGTAAAGTTCAATTGGGGTTCTTTGGGGGATAAAGTTCAACTGATCCCTTTTGGTAAACCGTTTGTAAAAGTCGCATTGTTGAGACTCAAACCCACGACTTCTCGAGCCACACAGCTAATCAAGTCTGAAGGAGGTCGTATGCAAACTGTGGCCACAATAAATTAATGCGGCACGTTATTGCTACAAGGCGGTCGTAGCAACAAACAATTTTCCATCGGTACTCCCAAAAATTCCATTTTCTCAGAAAATATTTCTATTTCGGGGAATTTGAAAGAGTTGAAATTGATAGGGAGTGTTTAGCAATTATTTCTTAAGTGACAATTAAAACTGTCATCTACCTTTTGTTGAGCGAAAATTGATTGTCCCCAGTTTAGAGGTCACTAAGGTTAGGACGGTCCATTTATGAGTTTCTGAAGTTGTTCTAAAAATTCTTAGGAAATTTGATTTCCTTCTCTGATCCACTTTTCTGATTTCCATCTGGTGTTGATACCAGGTAACACAGGCCGTGGTTCCAACCACAGCAGGGACTAGAATTTGGGTTTTTATAAAGGTGACCCCCTTATTCCCCACCTTTCAAAACTTTTAATGAATTTTAAAGTTTAATTTTTTAAGGAATTTTGAATATCTGTGCAGCTAAACATTGGTACGAGCATATTTTCGACATCGCTTTGTTCACAATTCAAATATCACAAAATTTTGAGGTTTCGTTAAATTAAATGTTTTAAATTCGAGCTTAAGGTTATGACATTCTTGACGATCGCAAAATCATTTTGCCTTCACACAGCAATTGATTTGTACCTGTTAAGAATAGCTAAACTAAGCATTGCTCAAGGAAGGTTAGGGAAAGCTTTGTGACTGTTGGGATTCGCACCACCAGCTGTCAGGTCCGCGTAGGGTACCCTAGATCACTAATTTAACCTTCTTTCTGGATGCCTGAGTGGCTTCAATCCGTAGTCAGCTTGCCTAGATCGCAGATTTTGCCCCCGAGATTTCGACCTTAATGTGTCGAGTCGAGCATCTCGCAGACTTTAGGTCTGAGTTCCCACTATTGGCTCAACTGAGCACAACTTACAGCTTATAGTTATAACTTGGTTATTATGGTATGACATAGCATTAGACGGATCACAACCAACAATATTTCTTAACACTTTTAATATAACTTTAACTCTTCACAACCAATTATTCGTTTAATACAAAGTTTCGAATGAACCTGGAATCGAACCAGGATCCTGCTGTTCCGAATCCGACGTCCTAGCCAAATGCGCCAAGGAAGCCTAACAATGTCTTTTTAATGTTTTCGTCATTCAATCCTGAAATGACAGCAATTCACACTTTTCCTTAAGTTGCTCAAATAGACTAGTTCTCAGTTCAAAACTAGTTACTTTAAATCTCAATAAAGACACATTTTAAGGATTTTAAATGCCTCTAAAAGGCATCAACATTATTAACTCAAATTTTGAATTAATCCTTAAAAGGGAGCTCGCTCAAAAAATGATGTGCAAAAAATATACTCGACACATCTTTGAATTGTGAAATAAGTTTAACTCAATATTACAGATATGATAGTCGCATTTGAAAAGTCTTTCAATCATTTTTTGTAATATATCTGTACAATCAGTTCATAGGTGTTAAGTTTTCATCAAGTCACTGTTTATTCTGTTTTGTTTATTTTTATAGAAATATGGAATGGATGGCAATTGGATTTATGACTGTAATTTTCACTTACTTTCCAAAATCAATCCATTCACAAGATGGTATGAGAACTTGCTGTTTTGAAAGCATTATTAACCCTTGTTTTATTATATACCTTATGTGACTAGCAAAAATATAATATATTATTCGCCTGATAACAATTGCATGCAAGTTAAGATTATCCCTTGTTACATTCTTCTAATCATTTTGTGATTTTCGGAGCATAATTTTCATAATGCTACTCTTAATACTCTTCAATGTGTTTCCCAATAACCTACAATTAATTTAACATTAACTATATTTTCATAATAAAATCTCTTCAAATTGTTTTAACAAAACTTCCGAATGAACTACAATTAATTTAAATTTAATTTTAATTTTTCATTTCAATTTAAATCTTTATTATTTCAGGCTGTTCAGGCCGTCGGATTTTCGCCATAATCCAGGGCCGACGCTCTTCAGAATCCATGCTAACTCAGAGCAAAGTCAGCTCTCTGAATGAGTGTATCACAAAATGCGGCCTTCGTCAAGGCTGCTGGGCCGTCAACTATTTAGTTGACACGCGACTGGAGCCGACGTCAGCCGCGTGTCAACAGCTAGCGGCTCCGAACGGGGTACTGAGCGATCCTGCTACCCTGTCACAACTCCCGCAGAGCAATGACACAATGTTCTATGGCGAAACAGTCTGTCTACCAACTGGTATGTGAGCTGTTTTTCGGTGTAACGGTGTTTTTTGAATTTCGTTTGATTGGCTTTTTTAGTCGAAATATCGAAACTATAATCGACTAGATTTTTGGAACAGATTTATTCAGTACTGAAACCTTTGACGTGGAACGGTGAAGCTAAGTTATGTTAATTTAAATTAATTAATTTAAAGTTAATTAATAAGTTAAGTTAATTAAAAGTTAAGTTAAGTTAAGCTAAGTTACTTTTGCTAATCTCTTCTTTATCATGACAAGTTTAAATTTTTGTTTTCATTTGTTTTTGTTTGCATCGAACCGGTCTTTGTGGACAATTTTGAGGAGAAAATTTTCTAAAACTTTTTTCATTTATCGTTGAGGAGGAATAAGTTGACAATTGATAATCTGACGATGACTTCAGCTAACAGTAAGGTGTGTATGTCAGTTTAACTTCATAAATTGTTAAGACTGACTGCTGACAACTGTTTACTCTCCTTAAATACTGACTTTTGCTATAGAATTGGCTTAAAGTTTGCTAGAAAAGTTGTGTAATAATATGATAGCAAATGCAGCGTTGACTATTTGCGTTATTGTAGCATTAGGTATCATGTAAGGTATCTGTAAATAATACGGCATTATTTTTATTTACATATTTATTTCATGGTACATTTATTGACACATTATTCAAAATAGTTCTATATTCATTTTCATAATATAGAAAACGTTTTTATTTCTTCCGGATAAGTGCCTCACAATTAATAGTGACTGGTGTTCTAACAAGTTTCATTACTTTGTGTCAAATAGTTTACAAGTCATTCAGCTTCATGTTGGATTTAAGTAGGAAAATTAAACTGTCACTCCAGACTTGAGTTCCGAAAACATTCCCCTCGAATTCGGAAATAAGTTCTCTGAAGTTTGTTAAATTCCTGTGCAACCTGGGGTCCGATCCACCATCTTTATCCGCGGTTGCCGCTCCAAACCACTCGGCCAACCAAGCGGTTGGCCACGAACGCCAAGGGCTAGCCTAGCTTAATGAAAGAACAAACGAAACTAAGATTGTCACTACAGCACCTCCGACCCGAAAAATTCAGGCCTGAGGTGGGTATCGAACCCACAACCTTTGGCTAACTAGGCCAACGCTCTACCGATTGAGCCACCCCGGCACTAAGCCTGCAGTTCCCCATTCAGAGTCGTTTGAGGCAAGCTGAAGGAGCAGAGCTCGCTTTTGCCCACCTGCTGGGAGTGACCGTTAGCCGTCAGAAGCGGCAGCCTCCCAATCCCGTGGAACTTCGCTTGGGTCATCAGCGGAGTCTCCTTGACCGTGTCAGCGTCCGCGTCAGCGCAGAGCTGTTGCAGTGGTTGCTCTACAGCCTGCGATGACGTGCGATGCTGCTCGCAGCGACGCTGGCACAGTTTCAGCTCCGGGAAGTGGTACAGAAACGGGTTGATGACGGAATTGACCAGAATCAGGCCGGACAGCCAGTCGAGCTCCCGGGCTCGATGAGTGAACCGGGCCGGGTCGATCAACTCCCACAGAGTCAGCAGGTTGTAGGGTAGCCAGCAGAGAAAGTAGACCGAAATCAGAGTGATGGTTTGTTTGGTCATGCTCGATTTGACCTGAACGGCCCATGCTGAAACTCGATGGGTCTCGTCTCTAAAAGCAAAGAATGATAAAATTAAAGGATTCTTACGTGGATTAGTTTATGAGTCTACTGCGGGGGGTGGGGGTCCAGAATGGTTCTACGCTGTAACTGTTTGCTGGAAAGTGCTAGAGCTTATGTATGTATCTAATATCTGTTGAATATTTTGCACTCATGCATGCGATCGGACTACTTTTTATGCTCGAGAGCAATACCCGCTTAGTGGTGATTGACTTAAGTTTCTATCATAGTTCATACCACTTTACCATGCTGCTAGTCAGCTTAGCACTGTCCGAATATTTCTATTTCAAAATTGCTCTGCCTCGCAGTAGCTACAACTACAGTACCTGGTTCAACTTTAGCATGAATATGAATTACTAAAAACTCACAAGCCACAAAAAAGTTAAAACAAACCTTTGAACATTCACATTTCTAAGGGGTCTTAGGCGCAGCGGTTCCGCAGACAGAAGGCTGGCAAGTTTATCCCTAATGTTGAGAGCCGCATTTTTCCGGTTTTGACTCGGACGAGTTGACGTAATGGTCGTGACCGCACGTCGACGAACCGATGCCTCTTTGGCCACACATCGGAGCAGGGTAACCCGTATGATAATGTAGGCAATTGCCATGACCGTGGCCGGCAACCAAAACACCGAAATGATATGAAATAGTTGGTAGTAGACCTCCCCCGACAGCCTAATGTACATATCCTTACAGGTTAGGTAGGTCACATGCAGGCGACACTGGTGCACTCGCCAGGTAAACCAAACCGTGGTACACTGGGAGAAGCCGGGGTAGAACTCGACCACCTCCCAGACCAAGAGTTGTGGCAGACTGCAGAGCGTTGCAGCGGCCCAAGCCACGGCCAACAACCGCTTGACCCGACGATTGTTGCCCTGAATTCGCCGGATTCGATGAACGGTCATCAGTCGGTCAAGGGCGATACAGAGCATCACAAACGTGGAAATGTAGAAGGGGAAAACTTGGCCGAATTTCACCACCTTACACAGAAAGGAGCCCCCGTACCATTTGTAGGTTACAATCCACAGGAGTTCGGTAATGGCGTAGAACACGAGGACTAGCATGTCGGAAATGTTAAGATTTAATTTTAGGAGATTGAACGGGGAAAATGCCACGTGAGAGAAGTAGTTTTGGCTGAGCTTGATGAAAACGTAAACGTTTACGGGCAACCCCAGTAGGAATAGAACGGACAGGTAGCCCATTTCTACGTAGTTGGCCAGCGTATGCAAATTAGCACTTGATTCGGACGCTGTAGCGTTCATGCTGAAATAGAACATAGGCGCTTATTACTTTGTTTTGTAGTTTTTCCAAAGACTAAACAAAAATGTGTGTAATAAACTGTGGTCCCTGCTGGCGTCTTGATGCATGAAAATTATTGGTGATTAGTTGTAGCAGTTTTTTTGCTAAATAGCTAATCTAAATGGATAACCAACAGGGATGGAAACTGGGTCATGGGTCATGGGTCGTTTGGGTCGCTGTTTTTGCTTGGGTCACTGGGTCTTGGGTCACTAATTTTGAGAAACCTTTGGGTTAGGGTGGGTATGGGTCAGCAATTTTAGTGGGTCATTTTGGGTCTTGCCAAATCTTTAAAGTGTCAATTTTCGTGGTGGAAGTTTAGCTAGTTTTAAAGGTAAGCCCATCATTTCTGAAAAATGATCGCGCCGCGCCTTCGGCCTTCACCTTTACTAACAAATTAGTTAAATTTAGTTATCAGAAATCAGTAGTTAGGTGTGACTTGCTTTGCCATTCTATTTGAGTCGACTCACATACAAGTAAAAGCACGTACCTACCAAGGTGGACACATTCTGTCAATTCTAAAATTCTAAAGCATCAACCACTCAGGTCTCAAAGGCAAAATGGCCAGCAAAATGCTGCAGTGGCTGCATTATTTCTTTCAATTCCATCACTATTGAAAAAGTAATGAAAATTTTCCGATCTGAGCTAATTTCTAAAATTATAATGCTAGCTAAATGGTTTTAAAGCGTTTTAAATGCAAAAACCTACAAATGCTTCCAGAACAATATTTTTCTTTTTTCCTTCCTTGACTTCCTCTTACCAAGTTAAAATTTTAATGGAAAAACTTAAACTTTTGAATGTGTGTGCCCCGTGCAAAATTTTAAAGTTATTGGTCAAAAAAATCAAAAGTTAGGGCTTTTGTGAAATCGCGAAAGATACCTCGTCTTACATTTTCTTTAAATAAAAAACCTTGTCTCGGGTTGCATATCTAGTATTTCAAAATTGAAAACCGCCAGCCCATGTTTAGCTGGTTCTTTTGTAAGAAAAACAAACTGTTGATCTAGTTTCATAAAATGAGTGGAATGTACTTATTCTTGCGTCTTTGCAAAAATTAAGAAAGTTAGGGAGTTGCACAATGGGACAATTATTATTAACAAGTAACGTTATTCCATTGGGTCATTTGGGTCCGGGTCAGGAAAATTCTTGGGTCAGTTGGGTCTGAGTCACTAAATTTTAAAATTTTATGGGCCACCTTGGCTCTGGGTCAAATTAGCGTTTGGGTCGAGTGGGTCATGGGTCACAAAAAGTGACCCAGTTTTCATCCCTGATAACCAATGTCATTCGGCAGCTGTCAGAGTGCTTCATCGCTTTAATATTAGATTTGGGCTCAATTTAAATTCTCAATTCGTCCCAAACCTGTGAATGTTCAATGTTCACGTTTAGCTAAACTCTAAATGTTTGGTGTTTGGTGTAAATCAAGTATATAGTTAAATTTAGCCAAATGAAATCATTTGTCGTCATTTCGTAACGGAATTTATCATTTTAAAAATAGCCACTACAATAATTCCAAAGACTGCAAAGCTGCCTGCAGTTAGCTGTAGTATTAGCTCTGCTACTGCTACTCTAATCAACCAATAACCAAAAGTTTTATGCAGCCGGCTACTGATATATGTAGCAATTCAGGAAAGTCTAATCTACTAAGACCGACCAAAGCACCGAATGACGTCCGGTTGACGTTGAATCGCCTTTCAATACTTCAAACTTTACCAAGTTGAACTCCATGGAAGCAGCTAATTTTAGCTCTACTCTACTCTTTCTTGAAAAGGTCCGATCTCCGATGTCAACCCGATATGGGGAAAACAGCTTAACATTTCTCACACAGATTATTAAGTAACTGTATGTGACAAGAAGTGGATACTGTTATTGCGATTAATAGTTTCTGTACCAACTAATACTGTATTACATTTAAGAATCTCGGTACTAATCAAGAGCAAGTAGCTAAGCTGACAGCATTGCAAATAGTAAGTCTTGCCTAAGAGCTAAACCCAAGAGGCCCATTTCGGATAATTAACCCTTTTAATCAGAAGGTCACCCAGATTAAATGGTAATGTTAATGGCTGGGTTAATAAGATTAATGATCCTCGTGGTTTTAATCAAAAGATTACGCTAAATCAAATTACACCCCGGCATGAAAAGCAGGCAGGTTTTTGATGAGACAAGAAAATGTTACAACCCCCCCTTTCCTCTTGACATTAACCTAAGTTTCAGAACATTAGCCAGAGGACTCCAAAAAGGGATTGGAAATTATGAATGAAAGATGTGAAGAAAAGTGTTCAAGGTGGAGATTGGGCTTAGGTTCAGGTTCTGCTTTCTGCTCAGTAAATGTAATTGAGGTTTGTGTGGTGTTCAATATTCCGTTTATAACATTAGGAAGCCAAACTTCAAGATGGTGTACATAAATTTTTAGGAAAATGTTTATGTACATTGTTTTGCAGATTTTGCAAAACAAAGTATTTCGCCGGTCGCGCGGTGGAGAAAAATTTTTTACGGGCAGGCCCTGCCGCAAAAACTTGCGGTCTGTGCGGGCCTCAAGTTCTAGCTTGGCATGCAACTTATTGTCATTTTGGTTGCTGGAAAAGCAACTGCTAGCTTACACTAAAAGAAAGGACTCCTGGGCGAATTGAGACTTCAAAGGCAGATACTACAGCACAAACCCGGCTATTAGCATATCGAGCCAGAGCTAAGTTTACCGAAATCGGTCGAATTCTTGATTCGAACCCGCAGACGACTTCGGTTCTTCAGTAACTTGAGCTGAAGAATTTCGGAATACGAATCCAATGTGTACAGCTTTCAAGGCACAACTTTAGTTTAGAGATGTCGTTCGCTGACATTAACTTGTTCCTACTGTGCAGTGTTGCTCTAACGAAGTCAACTGAATTTATCTTGACGAAGTCACTTGAGGGTTATAAAAACATGGGCGCAGTTAGTTTTTCCTCAAGCTTTTTTCTCATTATCCAAATTTTTACCGTCGCATATTTTCATAATGGGACTTGTTAATTACGACCTGAGTCTGAAAAATGTCATCCCTTTGCTTTGTCACAACAATAAGTGATAAAAACGGACATTGTAATGGCGCGAAATTATTCGGAAGAATAGTTCAAACAAGACGACCCCTAACAGGGGCGTGGTTCTGCATCTGAGCTTTAGATATGTATGTACTATATTATTGCAAGAATCAGGTATGCAGCCATCAGCTTCAATTTGGAGAGTGGGAGTAGTTTAGTGATTATATATTTCTCATAAGTGGACCAATTTACGTCAGGTTTGTACGGATACACTGAAACACGTTTCTTATTAAGTAGTAACAGGGGACCAAGGCATACGTGTGCTTGGGGGGGGGGGGGGGTTTCACCCCCCCCCGACCTGAGCTCACCCCCCCAAATTCGGATTTTTCGGGTAAAAAACCGGGAAAATCCGGTTTTTCGGCGGCCTTCGGCCGCCCTTCACCCCCCTTAAATTTCCCCTCCTGCACATGTCTGGACCAAGGTAAACCAAGAACTTTTGCAGAAATCTTGTGGACTCTTTGCTCTCTTAGCGCACAGAAAATTTTGTTTCTCGATTCACACTCCTTGGTTTTATGGCCAAATAATGCAGTATACTTCCCAAATTATTTTGATACTTCCCTGTCAAAGGACATGCTGTGAGTAGGTTGTACCCTCAGCGCTTATTTAAACAGTGGCCAACGACCTAATTTTTGCCAGTCAGGCAACCCGTCCTGACATCGTCAACGAGACTGGGACAAAGGCTAATGTAAACAATACTAATCCACCGCAAACGCCAACGCTGGCAAAAGTTATATTTCGAGTGAGTTGGTTTAAATAAATCATTAACCTAGTAACGATTTTAAATTTCGCAACTGGTCAGCGAAAATAAACCTAAAACCACTATGTACTTTTGCTAGAACAATGCTTACTTTATATACTACATATATGCTTCGCGAAATTTTATGGGAGTTTCATCAATTTCCGCTTAGCATTAATTGAAAGCATATGTAGTCAAGTTTTCAGTTTTTTCCGATATAGTAGTATTCAGAAACTGAAACCAAGAGTAGTCAAGAGTGACCAAGTCTATTTAATTGAGGCATCAAAATTTAGCTAAAGGCGGTTTCTAATTTGCTGTTTTTGTAACTAGCCAACTCATGTGTCAGTTTAAATTTACCGATTTGGAATAGTCTTCTGGCATCACCTGTTCTGAAAAATTAAAAACAAAATGCTAATAATCTTCTGCTTAACGTCAGCATTCTTGCTTCAGCTAGCCTAGCAAGCTTTAAAACATTTAGCACCAGCCAGTCAGCTAGACGACAACTTCACAAATGCTCTCAGAATTTGCAGAACTCATTTGCATAAATGCTGACAAATTTCCTTCGAAACCGTTCTTGAGAAAGTTTAACGGGGGGGGGGGAGAAATGTCGTTGCAAATACAAAGCTTAAAAGGGCGGAGGGGGGGGGGGGGTGTTGGGCAAAGTAATCTACAAAACACGAACGAAAAAAAGAACGCAAATACGCAAGGATTAAAGACAACAAGCTGACCCCCAAAAGGGGTGTGGTTCTGCGACTGAGATCTTAGAATGTAATATTTCATTTAACGCAACAACTGAAGATTTTAGATTTTCACTATATCAAATTTTAGTTTTTGTCTCCATTCAGCCAAGCAGTCCTCTCAGTTTCTGATCTCACATCTTTGGCAAAACGATTTCTCAAGTTATTTTGTCGCTTTTCAAATTTTCTAGACGAGATATATATTATACCTATTTTAGGTCGGCAGAACTAACTTTTTGTTGCTTCCTTCCAGACGTTGAGCAAATAAAATTGATACGAGAATTGCTTAGCGTAGCTCAAAATTAGTTCTTTTCATGTCCTGCACTGCTCAGAAATCAATGATAATCGATCATCAATCGCTAGACTAAGCGATTACGTTTAGCTGATTTGGCTCTTAGTTCTAAATTTACTTTCATTTTACGAACAAATTATGTCTGATTGACAGGGTTGGATTTTCTCAGGCATTACGAAAAAAGGAAGAATCAAAAACAGTTTAGTACGTGAGGACATTTATTTAAGCTATCTAAGCTATTTAAGCTATATTTTAGCTTTAAGCTTTATTGCTTCAGATACAAGCTTTAAGTTTTTGTCAGATGCAGCCAGTCGTCTAGGAAAATATTTGTGAACTGTTCCTAAATTTGCCGACCTCATTTGCATAAATGCTGGCATCCTTTAAAACTGCTTTAATAGACAAAGTTGAAAGAGGGTGCATTGAAAACATTTGCACTATTGGATTTTGGCCAAGGGAGGGGGGATAGTGTGACGGAAATTGAAGAAATTCACCAGATTCACATTAGTATAGATCAATATAAATACGCATAATAAACAAAAATTAAAAAATTTAAACCAAAAATGAAAGTTTAAATTTACTATAACCACATAGTAGAGATGGATCAGGGCCGACTTTTTCCGCCCGGCCCGGCCCGGCCCTGTCAAAATCTGAGGTCTGTCCGGCCCGGCCCGGCCCTGTGCCAAAAACTTCAGGCCCAGGCCCGGCCCGGCCCTGAGCGCCATTTAGGTCTGCGCGGCCCGGCCCGGCCCTGAAAAGCCCTGAGTTTTTAAACATTCTTCTATGAAGTTTTGAGACACTTAGAATTTTGTGTTCTGCCGCACTGTCGTATTCTCGATATCCAAAGTTCATGTTCTCTCAAAAAACAGTGCATTACAAATATTTCAGCATCCTACCTTGCTAAGGAAATTAGCACTGATTGTACTAAATTAGCGTGAGGTCGATTTACCGAAATAGTTAAATGCTTTACATGTTTGGATGTTTGTTTGTTTGTTTGTTTGTTTGTTTGTTTGTTTGTTTGTTTGTTTGTTTGTTTGTTGTTTGAAATAGAGTTTGAAACAGTTATATACATACATATGTATGTAGTAGATTAAACTTCTGTTACTCGAAAGCTGATGTATATTTGATTTTGATATTGATATTGATTTGTTGTATATTCAGTCTCATTTGACACAAAGAAAGCAAGAAATTTTAAATTTAGGAAGGCAAAATCAATTCTTAGAATTGGAAAGTGTATATATGCAATAAATTAATGTGAAAAACGTCAGGGCCTGGCAGGGCAGAACAGGGCCGGGCCGGGCCGGGCTTTTTTGGGTGGGAGCTGCGCGGCCCGGCCCGGCCCTTACTGTCTTTTCCTCAGGCCCGGCCCGGCCCGGCCCAGACTGGAAACCAGGTCTGCGCGGCCGGGCTTTGTCGGCCCTGATCTCATCTCTACCACATAGCAGGCCCCCTTCGGTTAAAAAAAATAAGCTCTGCACCATACTAGACCAGTGTTAAAGATAGGCGAAGCTTGCTATGAGGAACGTTGTATAGTGCTATTCCTAGCTATTTTCCGTGTAAGTAGTTCTGCCTCCAGGCAGAACAAAAATTAAACAAACTAAAATCAGAAAGTTCAAATTCTTTATTACAGGCCCCCGTCGGTTAAAAAAATTAGCTCAAGAACATACGAGACCTATGTTGAAGATAGGCAACATTTGAATTGAGAATACCTTCACTGTGCAATTCCTATCTATTTTCCGCGTAAATAGTTCTGCCTTCAGGCAGAACAAAAAGTAAAAAAGTTAGTGAAACATTAACTTTCTGACCTCTGAGCACGCTATGTATGATAAGGCTGTGCTAAGCATAACTTTAGAAAGCCTTGAATGAAAAACTAATTAATGACATAATTAGATTAGTGAAGACAATTTCGCACAAATCAAAGTCACTTGATCACTTAGAAGGTTCACAAAAGAAAATCACATTAACGTGGGAACGCATACAACAAATTGCTGAAAGCAAAAAGTCATTTGGGTAGGTTACTTTTCTGCCGAGCTTCCTGAAACCTATAGCTCTGCACTTAGCAAGAACCGACTAAGTTTCACGTTTGCGTAGGATATAGTCTATCTAGTAACCTAAAGTTGACGCACTCGTTTTCTCCATTGTCTCTTGCGTAGGAGCTTATCCAGAGGCGTATAGATAAGCTAAGATTAAGTCTGAATCAAACAGCAAAAAGGATAGGAACTAAAGCTTACCTGGCGGAGTACTAAATTTGTTTACTACTAATGACCATAGCACGGGGAAGCATCACTTATACCACCCAAGAATCCGGTTATTTTCGGTGATCTCGGTAACATGCTGAAACCCGGAAAATCTGGCTTTGGGATTTCGAAATCGAAAAATCTTCGGTCGGCAGCCCCCCCCCCCTTCAAATTCGAATTTCGGCTCTTGCACACGCATTTTTTGGCCTGTTGTGATATCAGTGTCAGTTTCAGTGTCAGTTGAGGCAGATTAGAGAAATTATCCGATAACTAACTAAGGAGCGGAATTTCTAAATGCTCAAGTGGACAGTGCAGGAATAACGTTGATAGGAAAATTTTGGGTAGAGCATACGGAGACCAGAGTTATACATAGTCCAAAGGTACAGTTTAGTCAGATTAGCATTTAATTTTTTAGAACTGATCGAGATTTATCCAGCTCGTTGTCGAAAATAAACTCACTGAACTTTGAGCAAACATATGCAGGAGACCGTACATAAAATGGTGGTCAATCAATTGGAAATGGTTAAACTATCATATATGAGCTTTAGTATATTACTACTGCTCCAGTAGCGTTTTCTCAACTGGTGGGTAGATCGAAAATCCAGGTTTTCTTCTGGCGTTTCGCCCAAATTTTGCCCACACAGAAAAAACGGCTTGGGTGGTGAGTTTCCAGTTTTGGCGCCCCTATTGTGTCTAAAAGCAGACTTGATACGTGGAGTTGTAAATAATTTCACTTTTAATAATAATGGCATTTAGAGACCGTAAACATAAGGTACTTATTAGAATTTTAAGTTGTACCACACTACAAACATTGACTTAAATTCGGAGTCATGAAAATAAAATATATATATTAATAATCATAATAATAATAATAATATAATAATAATAATAATAATAATAATAATAATAATTCTTATTATTATAATGAATGTAAAAACCTTGGGATTTGTACTAACTTCTTTAATTTTTAAGAAATGTCTCCCTAAAACATTTGAGGATGATGTCTTGAAGTCTTGAAAGTTACTAAAAGTTTCTAATTTAATGTCAAAATTGGCTAAATTAAAAAGCTATCCAATGGAAAGACAAACGAAACCTTTTATTGGTCACACATGACAGCATTCCTCCCACTGTTATTCAGAGATTCCTAATTTAAATCTAGTACTTCTCCAGCGAAATTGAATTGGGAAAATTAAACTTTTTTCCATCCTAAAAACTGTCATCTCCGATATCTACGGGGGAAAGCTATCTGGGGATGTTTCCACGATACATATCAAGAGTACATAATACATAAGAGCGTGACAAAAGCGTGATACTCTGTGCAGTGAGAGCCAAAAGTATACTGCGCATCTCGACCAGAAGCCAGGGAATGATATTGAGATGTTTCGAGAACGGAGGATGGGTGAGAGGGAACAGCTGGTTTGAGAAAGGAGTTCAAGAATGACAGCTTAGTCTTGTTTTCTAACGTGAGCTCAGATTAGTTTGCAATCCTACGCTGTTCCCACCACTAAAACAATCTATTTCTACCTCGCTACCGTCCAAAGAAATAGCTCCTCACCACCAGTTTGCGGAAATTAAAGCAAACTAAACGATTTGACATATTTATAACTCTACTCTGCTCTAAATCTTTCTCGCACGCTCACGCAAAGCCTTGATGCTTCTACCGAGTGTCAAACACAGACACCACTAAATGAAGTCATCAAAAGTAGTGAATTAATCACAAAAAGCTGTTCATCGCGTTTCTGATCTAATATTAGCATAAACTCATTAATAAATTGAAACAGGTTCAAAAGCCCTCAAGGGTCGCAGGGTAAAATGTTGGGAACATTAGCATAGACGCAAGCCTAATTCTATAGATGGGACAAATGTTGGCTAAACATTGTAACAGCTAAACGGGTGTGTGCGGAAGTGGGTCGCAATTTTGTGACCCGCGGGTACCCGCGACCCGTGACCCACGACCCACTGAGATTGCGTCGACCCATTTGACCCACTTCTTAAACTTGGACATTTTTGCTTATTTACGTACTCTATAGCATGCATCGAGCAAAATTAACGCCCTAAGAATGTACATAGTGAAGTATTAAAACGGGGCAATGGAACAGCCTCCGTGGGAAATCCGATGGACATGGACCCCATCAAATGGAGATCCCCACAGGTGTCTCCTGGCATCCGTCTGGTCAACGGCGCTAAATGGTTTCCGATTCTGCGGGGCATGGCTGATCCTTCCCCTTTCTGTTTTTATCTTCAGTCACGTCGGAGCTGGATACTTCCTGACCTTAAACTATGCTACCGAGCAGGTGAACAATCTCTATCGCCCTATTCCGGGCTTCTCTTTGTTGTCTGCCTTGCAAAGACTTGTGCTGGGCCTGGAGGTGGAGGCTCCCAATATGGATGCACAATCCGCCTGCCGCCATGAATGAATGAAGTATTAAAACTTTCAAACAAAACTTTAGCGTTCACTGCTAACTCCGTCTACGATTTCATCTACGTTTTTGCTGCTTCTGAGGATGCTATATGCTATCTCAAAAGTGTTGGGACCTCAATCGGTCAGTAGTATCAGTATTTAGGCAAAGTTTTGAAGAAAGTTTATTTTCTTGTAGTAATTTCATTAAAGTTCAGTACATTCTTATTTATTTTTCAGCTAAGCTGCAACTACCGCAGGAGTGTTGCAACACCGTCCACTCCTAACCTGGATATGATAGCAAACTACCATTTTAGCAGTTTATTTGTATCATGCACATTATTAGCACCTACCAATAAAATTAGGATATTATTAAAATATATTATTATTAAAAGCAATATTATAATGTATAAAGACATAAAAAGAATCAAAAGCTAGCGAAAAAATGAAAATTTAACATACATTGTAAATTTCCTGCTGAAATTAGCCCAAAATTTTGCGTAAAGATGGTGTGAACAAAAATAACTCTTGACCCGCTCTGACCCGCGGGTACCCACTGACCTGAAAGTCGACCCTCGGGTACCCACTGACCTGAAAGTCGACCCTCGGGTACCCACTGACCTGGGGGGGGGGGGGGGGGGGGGGGGGGGGGGGGGGGGAAAGTCGACCCTCGGGTACCCACTGACCTGAAAAGTCGACCCTCGGGTACCCACTGACCTGAAAATTCGACCCTTCGGGCACCCACTGACCTGAAAGTCGACCCTCGGGTACCCACTGACCTGAAAGTCAACCCTACAGCTACCCACTGACCTGAAAGTCACCCTCTGACCCCTCAGTGCTACCCACTGACCTGAAATTCGACCCTCGGGTACCCACTGACCCTGGAAGTCGACACTGCGGGTTACCCACTGACCTGAGTTTGCAAAGTTAACTGCCACCCTCCTGGATTTACCTGCGACCATCAATTTTTCGACCTCCTCAGATACCCAAAGCCTGACCATGTTAGCTCTAACCCTCGGGTACCCACTGACGCTGACCTGAAAGTCGACACTCGGGTACCCACTGACCTGAAAGTCGACCCTCGGGTACCCACTGACCTGAAAAGTCACCCTCGGGTATCCCACTGACCTGAAAGTCGACCCTCGGGCACCCCCCGACCTGAAAGTCGACCCGCGGGTACCCACTGACCTGAAAGTCGACCCGCAGGTACCCACTGACCTGAAAGTCGACCCTCGGGTACCCACTGACCTGAAAGTCCGACCCTCGGGTACCCACTGACCTAAAAGTCGACCCCCAGGTACCCACTGACCATAAAGAAGTCGACCCTCGGGAGCGCTGCTGACCTGGTCGATCCGCGGAACCCACTGACCTGAAAGTCGACCTCGGTGCCGACTGACCTAAAAGTCGACCCGCGGGTACCCACTGACCTGAAAGTCGACCCGCGGGTACCCACTGACCCTGTAAGTCGACCCGCGGGTACCCACTAACCTGAAAGTCGACCCGCAGGTACCCACTGACCTGAAAATCGACCCTCGGGTACCCACTGACCTGAAAGTCGACCCGCGGGTACCCACTGACCTGAAAGTCGACCCTCGGGTACCCACTGACCTAAAAGTCGACCCCCCGAGTACCCACTGACCTGAAAAGTCGACCCTCAGGTACCCACTGACCTGAAAGTCGACCCTCGGGTACCCACTGACCTGAAAGTCGACCCTCGAGGTACCCACTGACCTGAAAGTCGACCCCCGAACACCCACTGACCCTGAAAGTCGACCCTCGGGTACCCACTGACCTGAAAGTCGACACGCGGGTACCCACTGACCTGAAAGTCGACCCTCGGGTACCCACTGACCTGAAAGTCGACCCTCGGGTACCCACTGACCTGAAAGTCGACACGCGGGTACCCACTGACCTGAAAGTCGACCCTCGGGTACCCACTGACCTGAAAGTCGACCCTCGGGTACCCACTGACCTGAAAGTCGACCCGCTGGGAACCCTTTGACCTGTAAGATCGACCCGCGAGTACACTTTGACCGGAAAGTCGACCCGCGGGTACCCACTGACCTGAAAGTCGACCCTCGGGTACCGACTGACCTAAAAGTCGACCCGCGGGTGCCCACTGACCTGAAAGTCGACCCGCGGGTACCCACTGACCTGTAAGTCGACCCGCGGGTACCCACTGACCTGAAAGTCGACCCGCGGGTACCCACTGACCTGAAAATCGTCCCTCGGGTACCCACTGACCTGAAAGTCGACCCGCAAGGTCTGGCCTGAAAGTCGACCCGCGGGTCCCCACTGAGCTGAAAGTCGACCCGCGGGTACCCACTGACCTGAAAGTCGACCCTCGGGTACCCACTGACCTGAAAGTCGACCCGCGGGAACCCACTGACCTGAAAGTCGACCCGCGGGTACCCACTGACCTGAAAGTCGACCCTCGGGTACCGACTGACCTAAAAGTCGACCCGCGGGTGCCCACTGACCTGAAAGTCGACCCGCGGGTACCCACTGACCTGAAAGTCGACCCTCGGGTACACGAGCTTGAAGTCGACCCTCGGTACCCACTGACCTGGTCGACCCTCGGGTTTCCACTGCCCTGAAAGTCGACACGCGGGTACCCACTGACCTGAAAGTCGACCCTCGGGTACCCACTGACCTGAAAGTCGACCCGCGGGTACCCACTGACCTGAAAATTGACCTCGGGTACTGCATGACCTGAAAGTCGACCCGCGGGTACCCACTGACGCTGACGAGTCGACCCTCGGGTACCCACTGACCTGAAAGTCGACACGCGGGTACCCACTGACCTGAAAGTCGACACGCGGGTACCCACTGACCTGAAAGTCGACCCTCGGGTACCCACTGACCTGAAAGTCGACCCTCGGGTACCCACTGACCTGAAAGTCGACCCGCGGGTACCCACTGACCTGAAAGTCGACCCTCGGGTACCCACTGACCTGAAAGTCGACCCTCGGGTACCCACTGACCTGAAAGTCGACCCTCGGGTACCCACTGACCTGAAAGTCGACACGCGGGTACCCACTGACCTGAAAGTCGACCCGCGGGTACCCACTGACCTGGAAAGTCGACCCGCGGAGTACCCACTGACCTGAAAGTCGACCCGCGGGTACCATCACTGACCTGAAAATCGACCCGCGGGTACCCACTGACCTGAAAGTCGACCCGCGGGTACCCACTGACCTGAAAGTCGACCCCGGGCACCACCACGACCTAAAAGTCGACCCGCGGGTACCCACTCGACCTGAAAGTCGACCCGCGGGTACCCACTGACCTGAAAGTCGACCCGCGGGTACCCACTGACCTGAAAGTCGACCCGCGGGTACCCACTGACCCGGAGAAGTCGACCCCCGGGTACCCACTGACCTGGAAAGTCAACACGCGGGTACCCACTGACCTGAAAGTCGACCCTCGGGTACCCACTGACCTGAAAGTCGACACACGGGTACCCACTGACCTGAAAGTCGACCCGCGGGAACCCACTGACCTGAAAGTCGACCCGCGGGTACCCACAGACCTGAAAGTCGACCCTCGGGTACCCACTGACCTGAAAGTTGACCTCGGGTACCCACTGACCTGAAAGTCGACCCTCGGGTACCCACGACCTGAAAGTCGACCCGCGGGCACCCACTGAAAGTCGACCCGCGGGAACCCACTGACCTGAAAGTCGACCCGCGGGTACCCACTGACCTGAAAGTCGACCCTCGGGTACCCACTGACCTGAAAGTCGACCCTCGGGTACCGACTGACCTAAAAGTCGACCCGCGGGTGCCCACTGACCTGAAAGTCGACCCGCGGGTACCCACTGACCTGTAAGTCGACCCGCGGGTACCCACTGACCTGAAAGTCGACCCGCGGGTACCCACTGACCTGAAAGTCGACCTCGGGTACCCACTGACCTGAAAGTCAACCCGCGGGTACCCACTGACCTGAAAGTCGACCCGCGGGTACCCACTGACCTGAAAGTCGACCCGCGGGTACCCACTGACCTGAAAGTCGACCCTCGGGTACCCACTGACCTGAAAGTCAACCCGCGGGTACCCACTGACCTGAAAGTCGACCCGCGGGTACCCACTGACCTGAAAGTCGACCCGCGGGTACCCAGTGACCTGTAAGTCGGCCCGCGGGTACCCACTGACCTGAAAGTCGACCCTCGGGTACCCACTGACCTGAAAGTCGACCCTCGGGTACCCACTGACCTGAAAGTTCGACCCGCGGGTACCCACTGACCTGAAAGTCGACCCGCGGGTACTCACTGACCTGAAAGTCGACCCTCGGGTACCCACTGACCTGAAAGTCGACCCGCGGGTACCCGCGAGTCCGCGACCCACTTCCAACTCTGTGAGTGCTAAACATGACTAAACATGTATTTCAGGAAAAGACCTTAGGAGAAAACCGTGATGTGGGGGCAGAGAGCCTTGCTCGGGAAATAAGTCTTTCTCGTATTTCTCAACAAAAACAGTTTGCAAAGTTAACTGCACGGTCTGGATTTACCTGGATTATCAATTTTTCGAGCTTTCAGCCCAAAGCCAGGGCCACGTTGCTCTGACCCGCGGGTAACCACTGACACTGACCTAAAAGTCGACCCGCGGGTACCCACTGACCTGAAAGTCGACCCGCGGGTACCCACTGACCTGTAAGTCGACCCGCGGGTACCCACTGACCTGAAAGTCGACCCTCGGGTACCCACTGACCTGAAAGTCGACCCGCGGGTACCCACTGACCTGAAAGTCGACCCGCGGGTACCCACTGACCTGAAAGTCGACCCTCGGGTACCCACTGACCTGAAAGTCGACCCTCGGGTACCCACTGACCTAAAAGTCGACCCGTGGGTACCCACTGACCTGAAAGTCGACCCTCGGCTACCCACTGACCTGAAAGTCGACCCGCGGGTACCCACTGACCTGAAAGTCGACCCGCGGGTACCCACTGACCTGAAAGTCGACCCTCGGGTACCCACTGACCTGAAAGTCGACCCTCGGGTTACCCACTGACCTAGTTTGCAAAGTTAACTGCACGGTCTGGATTTACCTGGATTATCAATTTTTCGAGCTTTCTTCCCAAATCCAGGACCACGTTGCGCTCTGACCCGCGGGTACCCATCACTACCTGAAGTCGACTTGTCCGTGGGTACCCACTGACCTGAAAGTCGACCCTCGGGTACCCACTGACCTGAAAGTCGACCCTCGGGTACCCACTGACATGTATTTCAGGAAAAGAATTTAGGAGAAAACCGTGATGTGGGGGCAGAGAGCATTGCTCGGGAAATAAGTCTTTCTCGTATTTCTCAACAAAAACAGTTTGCAAAGTTAACTGCACGGTCTGGATTTACCTGGATTATCAATTTTTCGAGCTTTCAGCCGTAGGCCAGGGCCACGTTGCACTGACCCGCGGGTACCCACTGACACTGACCTGAAAGTCGACCCTCGGGTACCCACTGACCTGAAAGTCGACCCTCGGGTACCCACTGACCTGAAAGTCGACCCTCGGGTACCCACTGACCTGAAAGTCGACCCTCGGGTACCCACTAACCTGAAAGTCGACCCTCGGGTACCCACTGACCTGAAAGTCGACCCGCGGGTACCCACTGACCTGAAAGTCGACCCTCGGGTACCCACTGACCTGAAAGTCGACCCGCGGGTATAGAGGTCGGGGAAAAAAACCAAGGTAGTCACTTTTTGGACTCTGCAGAACTACCCAGTGGAGCAATCCGGCTACAAATTATTTTCTTATCAAGCCCTGTCTAGACTGTCATTTTGGTATATAAATCGCCTCTCTAGGTCCTGTCGTTAATTAGTAATTAACGGTTAATTAGCCGGGGTAAAAAAAACCAATGGCGGGAAAAAAACCAACCGGTGGGAAAAAAACCAACCCCAGTATTCGGTCAGGGTAACTCATATTAGCGATTTTATGCATGCGACAGGTAAAATCGGCGTCGCTGACTTCATATCTGCAGTTATTTTTGCTATATTCCTTATAATAAGTGAGAAAATCAAACATCAAAATTTGCAGCATCAACTGGCTAGGTTTCATCAAATTTGCCAGTTTCTATGTTAAAATGCAAAAATTTGTAAATCTTTCGAAATTCGATGGAATAAATTAAAATAAACGTTGTTTCAGTGTTTTTTCGCGTATTTCTTTGTCCCAGAGTACTTTTTGGCCGCTTTAGCTGAGCCAAACAGCCGATCCGCCGAAATGAGGTTTTTACCGGCTAGAACAAAATTGCCAAATCCAAATGCAATTTTGTGCTGTTCACGTGAAAGAACGCATTAAACTTGCTATGTGGATGACTTTTGAGCAACTAAGAACCATTTTTGGGAGTTTGGCAGCAAAAGCAAAAATTGGTTTTTTTCCCACCCCTTGGTTTTTTTTTCCCATTTTGTAAAAATTCTGCTGGCAGCTTGCCAAGCGTCGCAGGAAGGCGAGACCGACATTTTTGGAAAGAGCACATGTTGTTCTCATAGAAACTATTAAAAGTTATTATCTAACTGCTATGGAAAATTTTTTACAGGCCTTCAAAAATAGGCAAATTTTGAATTTTTGGGGGGTCAAAAATGCCAAAATTTTCGAAATGTCACAAAATGCTCAAAAGTGGTCCGATTTAGCTCTAATTTGGTGTGGTAGGTGGGATGGGCCCTACCAACTTGCATGCAAAATTTGAGCCCGCTAGCTCATTCCCATCGCCCAAACGGGGGGTTGGTTGTTTTTCCCCACCACTTGCGGGTTGGTTTTTTTCCCCGACCTCTATACCCACTGACCTGAAAGTCGACCCGCGGGTACCCACTGACCTGAAAGTCGACCCTCGGGTACCCACTGACCTGAAAGTCGACCCTCGGGTACCCACTGACCTAAAAGTCGACCCGTGGGTACCCACTGACCTGAAAGTCGACCCTCGGCTACCCACTGACCTGAAAGTCGACCCGCGGGTACCCACTGACCTGAAAGTCGACCCGCGGGTACCCACTGACCTGAAAGTCGACCCTCGGGTACCCACTGACCTGAAAGTCGACCCTCGGGTTACCCACTGACCTAGTTTGCAAAGTTAACTGCACGGTCTGGATTTACCTGGATTATCAATTTTTCGAGCTTTCAGCCCAAAGCCAGGGCCACGTTGCTCTGACCCGCGGGTACCCACTGACACTGACCTGAAAGTCGACCCTCGGGTACCCACTGACCTGAAAGTCGACCCTCGGGTACCCACTGACCTGAAAGTCGACCCTCGGGTACCCACTGACCTGAAAGTCGACCCGCGGGTACCCACTGACCTGAAAGTCGACCCTCGGGTACCCACTGACCTGAAAGTCGACCCTCGGGTACCCACTGACATGTATTTCAGGAAAAGAATTTAGGAGAAAACCGTGATGTGGGGGCAGAGAGCATTGCTCGGGAAATAAGTCTTTCTCGTATTTCTCAACAAAAACAGTTTGCAAAGTTAACTGCACGGTCTGGATTTACCTGGATTATCAATTTTTCGAGCTTTCAGCCGTAGGCCAGGGCCACGTTGCACTGACCCGCGGGTACCCACTGACACTGACCTGAAAGTCGACCCTCGGGTACCCACTGACCTGAAAGTCGACCCTCGGGTACCCACTGACCTGAAAGTCGACCCTCGGGTACCCACTGACCTGAAAGTCGACCCTCGGGTACCCACTGACCTGAAAGTCGACCCGCGGGTACCCACTGACCTGAAAGTCGACCCTCGGGTACCCACTGACCTGAAAGTCGACCCGCGGGTATAGAGGTCGGGGAAAAAAACCAAGGTAGTCACTTTTTGGACTCTGCAGAACTACCCAGTGGAGCAATCCGGCTACAAATTATTTTCTTATCAAGCCCTGTCTAGACTGTCATTTTGGTATATAAATCGCCTCTCTAGGTCCTGTCGTTAATTAGTAATTAACGGTTAATTAGCCGGGGTAAAAAAACCAATGGCGGGAAAAAAAACCAACCGGTGGGAAAAAACCAACCCCAGTATTCGGTCAGGGTAACTCATATTAGCGATTTTATGCATGCGACAGGTAAAATCGGCGTCGCTGACTTCATATCTGCAGTTATTTTTGCGATATTCCTTATAATAAGTGAGAAAATCAAACATCAAAATTTGCAGCATCAACTGGCTAGGTTTCATCAAATTTGCCAGTTTCTATGTTAAAATGCAAAAATTTGTAAATCTTTCGAAATTCGATGGAATAAATTAAAATAAACGTTGTTTCAGTGTTTTTTCGCGTATTTCTTTGTCCCAGAGTACTTTTTGGCCGCTTTAGCTGAGCCAAACAGCCGATCCGCCGAAATGAGGTTTTTACCGGCTAGAACAAAATTGCCAAATCCAAATGCAATTTTGTGCTGTTCACGTGAAAGAACGCATTAAACTTGCTATGTGGATGACTTTTGAGCAACTAAGAACCATTTTTGGGAGTTTGGCAGCAAAAGCAAAAATTGGTTTTTTTCCCACCCCTTGGTTTTTTTTCCCATTTTGTAAAAATTCTGCTGGCAGCTTGCCAAGCGTCGCAGGAAGGCGAGACCGACATTTTTGGAAAGAGCACATGTTGTTCTCATAGAAACTATTAAAAGTTATTATCTAACTGCTATGGAAAATTTTTTACAGGCCTTCAAAAATAGGCAAATTTTGAATTTTTGGGGGGTCAAAAATGCCAAAATTTTCGAAATGTCACAAAATGCTCAAAAGTGGTCCGATTTAGCTCTAATTTGGTGTGGTAGGTGGGATGGGCCCTACCAACTTGCATGCAAAATTTGAGCCCGCTAGCTCATTCCCATCGCCCAAACGGGGGGTTGGTTGTTTTTCCCCACCACTTGCGGGTTGGTTTTTTTTCCCCGACCTCTATACCCACTGACCTGAAAGTCGACCCGCGGGTACCCACTGACCTGAAAGTCGACCCTCGGGTACCCACTGACCTGAAAGTCGACCCTCGGGTACCCACTGACCTAAAAGTCGACCCGTGGGTACCCACTGACCTGAAAGTCGACCCTCGGCTACCCACTGACCTGAAAGTCGACCTGCGGGTACCCACTGACCTGAAAGTCGACCCGCGGGTACCCACTGACCTGAAAGTCGACCCTCGGGTACCCACTGACCTGAAAGTCGACCTTCGGGTTACCCACTGAACTAGTTTGCAAAGTTAACTGCACGGTCTGGATTTACCTGGATTATCAATTTTTCGAGCTTTCAGCCCAAAGCCAGGGCCACGTTGCTCTAACCCGCGGGTACCCACTGACGCTGACCTGAAAGTCGACCCTCGGGTACCCACTGACCTGAAAGTCGACCCTCGGGTACTCACTGACCTGAAAGTCGACCCGCGGGTTAGAGCAGCGTGGCCCTGGTACCTGGGCCGGGCTCGAAGAATGATCCAGGCAAGCCCGAACCGTGCGAACCAACGCGGAACTAGTTCGATGAACCCGAGGTCGACTTTCCGGGTCAGTGGGTACCCGAGTCGGCTCCGGGTCGTGGGTACCCGCGAGTCGGCACTTCAGGTCGGTGTACCCGCAGATCACTTTCAGTCGGTGGTAGCCGGGAGTCGGCTCCGGAACGGTGTTACGGGGTCGGCCCCAGGTCGAGTGGGCGGCGGGGTCAAACTTCGGGTCGGTGGAGCGCGAGGGTCGACTCGGAGTCGGTGCCCGCGGATCGCTTTCAGGTCAGTGGGTCGGGGAAAAAACCAACCCGCGAATGACGGGGAAAGCAACCCCGATGAAATGAGCTTGTAGGCTCAAATTTTGCATGCAAGTGGGGCCCATCCCTACCACGCCAAATTAGAGCTAAATCGGACCACTTTTTGGCGGTTTGTATTTCGGGAAATTTTGGCATTTTTGACCCCAAAATTCAAAATTGCCTGAAGGCCTGTAAAAATTTATTAGATAATAACTTTTAATAGTTTCCATGAAACAACATGTGTGTCGGTCTGCACACCACCACCACGACGCTTGGCGAGAAGCTTGCCGGCAGGAGCACGAAATCGGGAAGCAGAAGTGGGAAAAAACTGAATTTTTGCTTTTTTTGCCGGAAACTGCCGAAATTGGTTTGCCGGTTTGCTAAAATAATCCACATAACAGAATACGTTCTTTTCACGTAGGCAACACAAAAATTATTTTAATTTGGCAATTTCGTTAGCCGGTAAAACCTCATTTCGGCGGATCATTTTGTTTGGCTTTCAGCCGTGCATACTCTGGGATTTAAGCACCCGAAAAGCCCACTGAAACAACGTTTATTTTAATTTATTCCATCGAATTTCGAGATTTACAAATTTTGCATTTTAACATAGAAACTTGGCGAATTTACAGTAATACCAAATTTTGATGTTTGATTTTCTCACTTATTATAGAGATATCGCAAAAAACCAACTGCAATATGAAGTCGGCGACACGCCGATTTTACCTGTCGCACAATGCACCAAAATCGCTAATTTTCAGTTGCCTGACAGTACGGGGTTATTTTCCCACCGGTTGTTTTTCCCGCCGTTGTTTTTTTTACCCCGGCTAATTAACCGTTAATTATAATTAACGACGAGACTGGGAAAGGCATTTATATACCAAAATGACAGTCTAGACTGAAACTGATAAAAATAATTTGTAGCCGGACCCCTTCCGCGAATAGTTCTGCAGAACCGAAATGGGCTACCTGGTTTTTCCCCGACCTCTATACCCGCGGGTCGACTTTTCAGGTCAGTGGGTACCCGAGAATCGCTTTCAGATGAGTGGGTACCCGCGGGTCGACTTCGGGTCAGTGGGTACCCGGGTCGGCACTGTCGTGGAGCCGAGTCGACTTTCAGGTCAGTGGGTACCCGAGTCGACTTTCGAATCGTGGTTTCGAGGTCGACTTTCAGGTCGGTATGTCGTGGAGCGCCCGCGGGTCCGGCGTGGCCTGACGTGAAGCTCGGATTGATGTGTAAATCCGGACGCCGTGCAGTTAACGAAACTGTTTTTGTGAAATACGAGAAGACTTCCTTCACTTCTCTAAATTCTGAAATATGTCAGTGTTGCCGAGTCGACTTTCAGGTCGTGGAGTACCCGAGTCATTTTGGGTCAGTGGTACCCCCGCGGATCACCTCCCGGGTCGTGGATCGACTGGGCTCCGGTGTCGTGAGCCGCCCGCGGTGTCCGAGTCGGGAAATCCAGACCGTGCGATTGGCGTCCGATGGGCCCGAGTCGACTTTCGGTCGATGCGAGTCGGCTTTCAGATCGGTGGAGCCGCGAGGTCGACTTCAGGTGGAGTCGGCTTTCAGGTCAGTGGGTAGCCGAGGATCGACTTTCAGATCGGTGGGTACGGGTCGGCCGCGGTCAGTGGGTACCGGATCGACTTCGGAGTCGGTGGGTACCCGGATCGACTTTCAGGTCAGTGGGTACCCGGGTCGACTTTCAGGTCGGTGGGCGTACAGAGATAGGAAAAAACCGGCCGCGAGAATGATTGAGAAAAACTGGCCAACCCCCCGTTTGGGCGCGATGGGGAATGAGCGGGGAGCGGAGCGCATGCACACAAGTCCCGCACACCGCAAATTAGAGCTAAATCGAACCACTTTTTGAGCATTTTTGTGACATTTCAAAATTTTGGCATTTTTGACCCCAAATTCAAAATTGCCACTATTTTTTTGAGCCTGTAAAAAATTTTCCCGCCAACTTTTACAGTTGGATAATAACTTTTAATAGTTTCTATGAAACGGCATGAAAAACCAACAAACTCCAAAAAAATGCGGTCTCGCCTTCCTGCGACGCTTGGCAAGCTGCCAACAGGAGCAAAATGGGGAAAAAAAACCGAAATTGAAAAAACCAATTTTTGCTTTTGCTGGAAAAACTCGAAATGGTTAGTTGCTCAAAAGTCATCCCGCATAGCAAGTTTAAATAGATTCTTTTCAAAAATTCGGTAAAACACAAATTGCGATTTGGAGTACAACAATTTTGTTCTAACCATTAAAAACCTCATTTCGGCGGATCGGCTGTTTGAAGCTCAGCCAAAGCGGCCAAAAAGCTGCTCTGGGACAAACTGCGCGAAAAGCAACGTTTATTTTGAATTTATTCAATCGAATTTCGAAAGATTACAAATTTTTGCATTTTTAACATAGAAACGGCAAATTTGATGAAATTTGTGAGTTGATGCTGCAAATTTTGATGTTTGGATTTCTCCTTTATTATAAGGAATATAAGCAAAAATTAACCTGCGATATTTGAGTCGGCATTTTGCCGATTTTGTCGCATGCATAAAAATCGCTAATATGGTGCCTGACCGAATACTTGGGGTTGGTTTTTTCCCACCGGTTGGTTTTTTCCGCCATGATTTTTACCCCAACTAATTAGCCGTTAATTACTAATTAACGACAGGACACAAGAGAAAGGCGATTTATATGCCAAAATGACAGTCTAGACGGGAGCTGATAAGAAAATAATTTGTAGCCGGATTGCTGGAAATTGGTTGTCCAAAAAGTGACTGCGGCTGTTTCCCCGACCTCTACCTACCCGCGGGTTTCAGGTCGAGTGGGTACCCGGAGGTCGACTTTTGGGTCGATGCCCGCGGGGTCACTTTCAGGTCGGTGGGTACCCGAGTCGGCTTTCGGGTTAGTGGGTACCCGAGGAAGTCGACTTTCGAATCGGTGGAGTACCCGAGTCGGCTTCAGGTCAGTGGACGCGAGTCGACTTTCAGGTCAGTGGGTACCCGAGGGTCGACTTTCAGGTCGGTGTCAGTGGGTACCCGCGGGTCAGTGCAACATGTTGACTGAAATTCGAAAAATTGATAATCCGGAATCCAGACCGTGCGGACCAACTTTGCAAACTGTTTTGTTGAGGAAATACGAGAGCATTTCCCGAGCGTGCTCTTCTGCCCCCACATCGGTTTTCTCTAAAATTCTTTTCCTGGTATACATGTCAGTGGGTACCCGAGTCGGCACCGGGTCGGTGGGTACCCGAGGAGTCGACTTTCGGGTCGGTACCCCGCGGGTCGACTCGGAGCGTCGGTGTCGAGTGGGTACCCGCGGAGTCTCGGAGCAACGTGGCGCGGTTTGAAGCTTCGAAAAATTGATGAGTCCAGGTAAATCCGGACCCGTGCGAGTTAACTTTTGCAAGCTAGGTCGGTGGGTAACCCGAGGGTCGACTTTCAGGTCGGTACCCGAGGGTCGACTTTCGGGTCGGTGGGCCCTTGACCCGCGGGTCGACTTTTCAGGTCGGTGGAGGAGCACCCGCGGAGTCGTGCTTTCAGGTCAGTGGAGCGTGTGAGGGGGTCGTTTCAGGTCGGTGGGACCCTTGCGGGTCGGCACAGGTCGATGAACGCGAGGGTCGACTTTCAGGTCGGTGGGTACCCGAGGGTCGACTTTCAGGTCAGTGGGCACCCGCGGGTCGACTTCAGGTCAGTGGGTACCCGCGGGTCGACGCTTTTCAGGCAGTGGGTACCCGAGGGTCGACTTTCAGGTCGGTGGGTACCCGCGGGTCGCCTTTCAGGTCGAGTAGTCGCTCGGGTCGTGGAGCCTTGCCGGGGTCGACTCGGGTCGGTCAGTGTCCGCGAGGTCGAGTACCTGGCGTGATGACACTTGGGCTGAAACTCGAAGAAATTGATAATCCGAATTGGAAATCCGGGCCGTGCAGTTGGCTTGCAAACTGTTTTGTTGAGAAATACGAGGAAGACATTTCCCGAGCAATGCTCTCTGCCTGCATCACGGTTTCTCTAAAATTCTTTTTCTGAAAATACATGTTTAGTCATGTTTACTGTCACAGAGTTGGAAGTGGGTCGCGGAACTCGCGAGCCGCCCCGCGGGCTCGACTTTCAGGTCAGTGGGTACCCGAGGGTCGACTTTCAGGTCGGTGAGTACCCGCGGGTCGACTTCGGGTCGGTAGGTACCCGCGGGTCGACACCAGGATGCTGTGGGTACCCGAGGGTCTTTCAGGTCAGTGGGTACCCGAGGGTCGGTTTCAGGTCAGTGGGTACCCGCGGGCGGGAGGCCGACTACAGTCACTGCGTCCTGCGGGATCGACTTTTCAGGTCAGTGGGTACCCGCGGGTCGACTTTTATCGAGTACCCGCGGAGTTGGTCAGTGGGTACGGGGTCGACTTTCAGGTCGGTGGGCACCCGCGGGTCGACTTTTCGGGTCGAGTGTACCCGCGGGTCGACTTTCGGAGTCGTGGGTACCCGCGGGTGACTTTCGGAGCCGAGTGGGTACCCGAGTCGACTTTCGGGTCGGTGGGTACCCGCGGGCCGGGTCGACTTCAGGTCCGTGGGTACCCGCGGGTCGACTTACGAGGTCGAGTGGGTACCGCGGCGGTCATTCGGAGTGGGCACCCGCGGGTCGACTTTTAGATCGGTCGGTGCCGAGATCGAACTCGGATGCGGTGGGTACCCGAGGGTCGACTTTCGGGTCGGTGGGTACCGCGGGTCGACTTCGGGTCGGTGGGTCCCGCGGGTCGACTTTCGGTCAGTGAACCGCCCGGGTCGGCACTTTCGGGTCGGTGGGTACGGTCGGCGCGCTCCGGGTCGGTGGGTACCCGCGTGTCGTTTTCCGAGGTCAGTGGGTACCCGGGAGGTCGACTTTCAGGTCGAGTGAACCCGAGGGAGTCGACTTCCGAGTCCGTCGGTGCCCGAGGAGTCGACTTTCGGGGTCGATGTGGTACCCCGCGGGTCGACTTCGGGTCGGTGGGTACCCGCGGGTCGGGGTCGGTGTTACCCGCGGGTTGACTTTCGGAGTCGAGTGGGTACCCGGGTCGGGCTTTCAGGTCGGTGGGTGCCCGCGGGTCGACTCGGGTCGGTGGGTACCCGCGAGGTCGACACGGAGTCGGTGGGCTGCGGGGTCTGGGCTTCAGGTCAGTGGAGCGCCCGCGGGTCGACACAGGTCAGTCGGTTACCCGAGTCGACTCGGAATAGAGTGAGACGCGGTGCGAGACTTTCAGGCATAGAGTGACCTTGTGGTCATTTCAGGTCGGTGGGTTCCCGCGGGATCGTTTTCAGGTCGAGTGAGGTACCCAGTGTGAACTTTCAGGTCGAGTGAGATGCCCGGCCAGGTGCTTCCCGGGTCGGTGGGTACCCGCGTGTCGACTCGGGTCAGTGGGTACCCAGTGTAGGAGGTCGACTTTCCAGATTGAGTGAGAGGTCGGCTGTTGCGGGTCGACTTTTCAGACTCGGTGGGTTCCAGGTCGACTCGGAAAAGTGGAGGTGCGGGGTCGGCTTTCAGGTCGGAAAGGTACCAGTCGACTCGGGTCAGTGAGGTACCCAGTCGACTCGGAATCGAGTGGTCGACTTTCAGGTCAGTGGGTACCCGCGTGTCACTTTCAGGTCAGTGGAGGTACCCGCGTGTCGGCTTTCGGGTCAGTGGGTACCCGAGTCGACTTTCAGGTCAGTGGGTACCCAGTCGTTTCAGATCGTGGGTACCCGAGTCGACTTTCGGGTCGGTGGGTACCCACATGTGTCGACTTTCGGTGGGTACCCAGTCGACTTTCGGGTCAGTGGGTACCCGAGGGTCGGCTTTCAGATCAGTGGGTACCGGGGTCGACTTTCAGGTCAGTGGGCGTCTCAGATCAGTGGGCGCCCGCGGGTCGACTTTTAGGTCAGTCGGTACCCGGGGCTTTCAGATCGATGTGGAGGTACCCGCGGGTCGACTTTCAGGTCAGTGGGTTCCCCGCGGAGTCGTGCCGAGATGGGAGTGAGATGCCTGGTGGGAGTCGTTTCGGGTGAGTGGGCCGCCCCTCTTGATCTCACTTTCAGCTCGGTGGGTTCCCGCGGGTCGACTTTGGGGTCAGTGGAACCGCGGGGTCGATTTTCCAGGTCGGTGGGCTGCCCGGATCGTTTCAGGTCGAGTGAGGTACCCGCGGAGTCGACTCGGAGTGAGATGGTACCCGCCGAGTCGACTTACAGGTCAGTGGAGAACCCCGCGAGGTCGACTTTCAGGTCAGTGGGCCGCGGAGTCGTTTTTTTTAGGTCAGTCGGTGCCCGAAGGGTCGTTTCGGGTCGGTGGGTACCCGAGTCGACTTTCCGTCGGTGGGTACCCGCGGGTCGACTTTCAGGTCAGTGGGTTCCCGCGAGATGAGCTTCCTAGTCAGTGGGTACCCGAGTCGACTTTCCGGGTCCGTGGGTACCCGAGTCGACTCGGGTCGGTGGGTACCGCGTGGCTGCTCGGGTCAGTGGGTACCCGGTCGGTGGGTGCGGGGTCGACTTTCGGGTGGGTACCGCGTCGGCCGGGTCGGTGGGTACCCGAGTCGACTTTCAGGTCGAGTGGGTACCCGGCAGAGGTCGACTTTGTCAGTGGAGTACCCAGTCGACTTTCAGATCAGTGGGTACCCAGTCGTGGGTCAGTGGGTACCCGAGTCGACTTTCAGGTCGGTGGGTGCCGAGGGAATCGCGACTCGGGTCAGTGGGTACCCGAGGGTCGACTTTCAGGTCAGTGGGTACCCGCGGGTCGAGCTTCAGGTCAGTGGGCGCGAGGGTCGGCAGGTCGGTGGGTACCCGCGGGTCGACGCTTTTTCAGGTCGGTGGGTACCCGAGTCGACACGGGTCAGTCGGTACCCGGTAGTCGGCACCCTAGTCAGTGGGCACCCGCGGAGTCGACTTTTAGGTCAGTCGGTACCCGAGGGTCGACACGGGGTCAGTGGGTTCCCGCGGGGTCGACTGCTGTCTAGGTAGTACCCGGACGGGGTCGACTCGGAGTCGAGTGAGGTACCCGGACGGGGTCGACTCGGGTCAGTGGGTACCGCGTGGTCGTTTTCAGGTCGGTGGGTACCCGAGGGTCGACTGGGAGTCAGTGTGCGGGGGTCATTTCAGGTCGGTGGGTACCGCGTTGTCATTTCAGGTCGGTGGGTACCCGGTCGACTCGGGTCGGTGGGTACCCGGTCGACTCAGATCGTGGAGCTTGAGGGGTCGACTTTCAGGTCGGTGGGTACCCGCGTGGTCGACCGGGTCGGTGGGTACCCGGGAGTCGACGCATGTGATCAGGTGAGATGGGCTGCCCGGGAGTCGACTCGTGGGTACCCGATAGGGGTCGACTTTCCGGGTCAGTGGAGGAGCTACCCGCGTGTGTCGATCTCAGATCGGAGATGGGACCCGATCATTTCAGGTCGGTGGGTACCCGAGTCGCTTTCCAGGTCGGTGGGTACCCGAGTCGTTTTTCAGATCGATGTGCCGAGTCGTTTCGAGATCGAGTGGGTACCCGGCGGGGTCGAGTGGGCTTGAGTCGACTTTCAGGTCGGTGGGTACCCAGTCGGCGGGTCAGTGGGAGCGCGGGGTCGGCGGTCGGCGGAAACCCGAGTCGACTTTCAGGTCAGTGGGTACCCGCGGGTCAAGCGGGTCAGGTATTTTTGTTCACACCATCTTTACGCAAAACTGAATTAATTTCAGCAGGAAATTTTGTGTATGTTAAATTTTCATTTTTTCAGCAACTGATTCTTTTTATGTCTTTATACATTATAATATTGCTTTTTAATAATAATATATTTTAATAATATCCTAATTTTATTGGTAGGTGCCAATATGTGCATGATACAAATAAACTGCTAAAATGGTAGTGCTATCATATCCAGGTTAGAATTGGACGATGTTGCAACACTCTATGACGGATTGCAACTTAGCTGAAAATTAAATAAGAAGTATGCTGAACAATGAAATTACTACAGAAAATAAACTTTCTTCAAAACTTTGCCTAAATACTGATACTACTGTTGATTGAGGTCCCAACACTTTTGAATAGCATATAAGCATCCTCCGAAATGCAGCAAAAACGTAGATGAATCGTAGACGGAGTTAGCAGTGAACGCTAAAGTTTTGTTTGAAGTTTTAATACTTCATTCATTCATGGCGGCAGGCGTTGTGCATCCCACCGAAACCTCCACCTCCAGGCCAGCACAAGTCTTTGCAAAAGACGGAGCAACAAAGAAGCCCGGGATAGGGCGACCAAGATTGTTCACCTGCTCGAACAACATAGTTTAAGGTCGGGAAATATCCAGCTCCGACGTGACTGGAATAAAACAGAGGGAAGGATCCGGCCATGCCCTCCAGAATCGGAAATGATTTGAAAAACCGTTGACAGACAACAGGAAGTACAATGAAATTGCCGATTTGATGGGGTCAGCTGTTGTCCATCGAATTTTTGGAGGCTGTTCCGGTGCCCCGTTTGTACATTCTTTAAGGGCGTTAATTTTTGCCATTACATATACTACAAATACGTAAATAAGCAAATGTCAAGTTTAAGAAGTGGGTCAAGTGGGTCATTTTTAATCTCAGTGGGTCGTGGGTCACGGAGATACTTGAGCCGCCGCGGGTCACAAAATTGCGACCCACTTCCACGCACCCGTTTTGCCGGCTGTTACAATGTTTTGAAAACTATACATCTATAAATTAGGCTTGCGTCCCTTGTGTTCCCAACGACACCCCTACCACCACGACTTCCTTGAGAAACTTTGAACCTGTTTCAATTTGGCGAGGACATGCTAATATTAGATCAGAAGCGCGATGAACAACTTTTGTGATTAATTCACTACTTTTGATGACTTCGTTTGACACTCGGCATCGAAACTTTTGGAAACGTGCCAGAAGATTTGGAAATTGCCGGAAGCCAAGTTATAAATATGTCAAATCGTTTAGTTTTTCTTTTTAATTTCCGCAAACTGGTGGTGAGAATTCTTCTTGGACGGCTGCGAAGATTAGAAATAGATTGTTTTAGTGGTGGGAACAGCGTAGGATGCAAACAATCTGAGCTCACGTTGACCAAGAAAACTGAGACTAAGCTGTGGTCTTGAACTCCTTTCTCAAGCCAGCTGTTCCCTCTCACCATCCGTTCTCGAAACATCTCAATATCATTCCTGGCTTCTGTCGAGATGCGCGAGTATACTGTCTCACTACACAAGAAGTATCCTCTTTTGTCACGCTCTGTATTATGTACTCTTGATATGTATCGTGGAAACATCTCCCCGTAGATATCGGAGATGACATTTTTAGGATGGAAAAAAGTTTGTCTACGAGATTCAATTTCGCTGGGCGGAAATTGCTGGAATTTTTAGAATTAGGAATCTCTGAATAACAGTGGGAGAATGCTGTCATGTGTGACCAATAAAAGGTTTCGTTTGTCTTTCCATTGGATAACTTTTTAATTTGTAGTTGACATTAAATTAGGAGCTTTTAGTAACTTTTCAAGACTTCCAGACATCATCCTCAAATGTTTAGGGGAGACATTTCTTAAGAATTAAAGAGATTAGCAGTACAAATCCCAAGGTTTACATTCATTATAATAATAAGAATTATTATTATTATTATTATTATTATTATTATTATATTATTATTATTATTATGATTATTAATATATATATTTTATTTTCATGACTCCGAATTTAAGTCAATGTTTGTAGTGTGGTACAACTTAAAATTTTTTAATAAGTACCTTATGTTTACGGTCTCTAAATGCCATTATTATTAAAAGTGAAATTTACAACTTTCCGTATTCAAAAGTCTGCTTTTAGACACATAGGGGCGCCAAACTGGAAACTCACCACCCAAGCCGTTTTTTCTGTGTGGGCAAATTTGGAGCGAGAGCCGAGAAAACCTAGTTTTTCGATCTACCACCGGTTGAGAAACGCTACTGGAAATACGGTAATATACTAGAAGCTCATATTGGACAACCATTTCCAATTGATTGACCACCATTTTGCATGTACGGTCTCCTACGCCTTGCTCAAAGTTCCGAGTGAGTTATTTTCGACAACGAGCTGGATAAATCTCGATCGAGTTCCCAAAAAATTAAATCTGACAAACTGTACCTTTTGGACTATGTAACTCTGGTCTCATTGTCTCTACCCAAAAATTTTCCTCAACGTTATTCCTGCGCCACTTGAGCATTTAGAAATTCCGCTACTGGTTAGTTAATCGGATAATTTCTCTATTTTGCCTCTAACTGACACTGAAAACTGACACTGATATCACAACAGGCAAAAAAGTGTGCAAAAAATTCGCCGAAATTCGAATTTGAAGGGGAAATTTGCCGACCGAAGATTTTTCGATTTCAGAATTAGTAGATTTCAGGTTTTCAGCTTTTGTGTTGAATCTCAACTTTTCAATTTGGAGTGTACTGTAAGTGATGCTGCGTGCTGCTGGTCATTAGTAGTAGGCAAATTTGAGCTGCTCCGCCAGGTAAACTTGGATTCCTATCCTTTTTACTGTTTGATTCAGACTTAATTTGAAGCTATCTATACGCCTCTGGACTTCCTACGCAGGGCAATGGAGAAAACGAATGTAGATCAACTTTAGGTTACTAGACCAAGACTATATCCTACGCAAACGTGAAAATTTATCAGTTGCTAGAATCTGGAATTTATAGGTTTCAGGAAGCTCGGCCAGAAAGTAACCTACCCAAATGACTTTTTACTTTCAGCAATTTGATGCGTTCCCCACGTTGAATGTGATTTTCTTTTGTGAACCTTCAAGTGATCAAGTGACTTTGTTGTGCGGAAATTGTCTTCACTAATCTAATTAATATGGAATTAATTAGTTTTTCATTCAAAGACTTTCTCAAAGTTATGCTAGCAGCCTTATCATACGCCAACGTGCTCGGAGATCCGAAAGTTGTGTTTCACTAACTTTTTACTTTTTGTTCTGCCTGAAGACAGAACTGTACACCCGGAAAATATGGGAATTGCACAGTGAAGGTATTCTCAATTCAAATATTTGCCTATCTTCAACATAGGTCTCGTATGTTCTTTGAGCTAATTTTTTTTGGCCGACGGGGAACCTATGCAATTACTGAACTTTCGATTTGTTTAATTTTGTTCTGCCTGGAGCAAGACTACACGGAAAAGCCTTTTGGATACAACGTTCCTCATGGCAAGCTTACCATATCTTTGAGCACTGGTCTAGTATGGTGCGGAACTTATTTTTTTTGAGCCGAAGGGGGCCTCCTTGTGTGGTGGGATGAGATCAGAGGCCGACAAAAATTTGCCGCGCAGACCTGGTTTCAGTCTAGGCCGAAGGGCTGGGAGTGGGGAGAAAGACTGTAGGGCCGGGTAGACCCCGCCCCTCCCAGCTTCCAACGAAAAAAGCCCGGCCCGGCCTCACTGTTCCTGCCCTGCCAGGCCCTGACGTTTTTCACATTAATTTATTGCATATATACACTTTCCAAAATTCAAAAAATTGATTTTGCCTTCCTAAATTTAAAATTTCTTGCTTTCTTTGTGTCAAATGAGACTGAATATACAACAAATCAATATCAATATCAAAAATCAAATATACATCAGCTTTCGAGTAACAGAAGTTTAATCTACTGCATACATATGGTATGTATATAACTTTATTTCAAAACTCTATTTCAAACAACAAACAAACAAACAAACAAACAAACAAACAAACAAACAAACAAACAAACAAACAAACATCCAAACTTTTTTTGCTTTTGACTAACTGGCTTTTTCGTACTTCCCGCTTTTTTGCCTTTTGTGCTAATTTCCTTAGATAGGTAGGATGCTCACACACTTGTAATGCCCTGTTTTTGAGAGAACATGAACTTTGAATATCGAGAAACTGCGAGCAGTGCGGCCCAGAGAACACAAAATTCACAAATATGCTCAAAAACTTCATAGAAGAATGTTTAAAAACTCAAGGCTTTGAAAACCGAGATTGCCGGCCGCCGAGACCTAAATGGCAGCTCGGGGCCGAGGTATGAGCCTGAGCTCATGAAGTTTTTCCGTGGGGCCGGGCCGGAGAGACTTGCGGAGCTCCCAGCCTAACCAAACGGCAAAAAAGTCGTGCCCTGATCCATCTTCCCTATGTGGTTATAGTAAATTTAAACTTTTTTTTGGTTTAAATTTTTTAATTTTTGTTTATTATGCGTATTTATATTGATCTACATTGAATATTAGTCTGGTGAATTTCTTCAATTTCCATCACCTGTCCCCCTCCCTTGGCCAAAATCAATAGTGCAAATGTTTTCAATGCACCCTCTTTAACTTTGTCTATTAAAGCAGTTTTAAAGGATCTATATCTATGCAAATAGATCGCAGAACTAGGAACAGTTCACAAATATTTTCCTAGACGACTGGCAAATCTGGTGAAAACTGAAACTGTATCTGAAGCAATAAAAGCTTAAAGCCAAAATATAGCTTAAATAACTTAGATAACTTAAATAAATGTCCTCACGTACTAAATTGTTTTTTGATTCTTCCTTTTTTCGTAATGCCTGAGAAAATCCAACCTGTCAATCAGACATAATTTGTTCGTAAAATGAGAAATTTAGAACTAAACCAAATCAGCAAACATGTCGGCAATTCTAGCGATTGATGATCGATTATCATTGATTTGACGGTAGGACATGAAAAGAACTAATTTTGAGCTACGTAGTAATTCTCGTATCTTGTTGCTCAACATCTTAATAAGGAAGAGAGCAACAAAAAGTAGTTCTGCCGACTAAAATAGGTATAATATATATCTCGTTCTGGAAATTTTGAAGCGACAAAATGAGCTTGAGAAATCGTTTATGAATGTGAGATCAGAAACTGAGGACTTCCTGGCGAGCTAGATCGAGACAAGAGCTTAAAATTTGAATATAGTGAAAATCTAAAATCTTCAGTTGTTGCGTTAAATGAGAATATTACATTCTAAGATCTCAGTCATGAAACCACCACCCGGGTCAACTTGTTGTCTTCGTCTTGCTTTATTTGCGTTCTTTTTTCGTTCGTGGTTTGTAGACCCACTTTTTGCCCAACACCCCTCAGCAATACGTAAACT
>JASAND010013469.1:0-22318 GCA_030248195.1 Trissonchulus latispiculum
TTAGTTCAAAATATAAAACTTTACAGAAGGACAAATGACATTGACAAAGTATACAAAAGAACAAACCCAAGGCTTACGCCAAAAAGAAGAAGAAAAGGGTCACCCAAAGTAGGAGGGACTAGAGTCCCCCAATCCAAAACCTAAAGGGAAAAGCCCCCGTTGAATAGCGAAAACCTGCTAGAAGAGCCGCCGCTCTGTGTGACAAACTTGAGGAGACTGAATTCTCGTTATCTTTCAATGGCGGACATGAAATTAGCTAGGAACCGAGGTTCCTACACAGAAGGACAATTTTACGTTTATCGTTCATAAAGATAACACTGCATTTTAAGTAATTTAGATGAAAATCAAGGAGAATAACCGAAAATAGTTCACAAAGGGTACACGGTGTACTGGGGGTACTAGGAGTATAGTGGGTACCGGGGATACTGGGGGGGCATTGGGGGCACCAGGGATATTGGGGGTACTGGGGTTAGAAGGGATACCGGGAGTACAGGGTTACTGTGGGTATTAGGATTATTGGGGGTAGTCGGGTACAGGGGGTAGTAGGGATACAGGGAGTATTGGGGGTAGAAGGGGTAAGGGTGCACAAGGGGTATTAGGTGGTTACGTTCTTGTAAGGATTATAGGGAGTAGGAGGTAAGTGTCAATCCAATGATTGGGGCTCGAAAAAAGGATACTATACTACTCACCCAATTCGGATTATAAAAGTTGTTAATTAGCATATCTTGTGTGTGTGGTCCCAAGAGTTATTGTAAGGGACAGAGTCACAGTAGAGGCTAGCACAGAGCCTAAGAGTTGAGTGAGATAAAGCACATATAGGATACCGGTCTAGTTAGGAAGCCCATATCAGCACTAGAGTGGGTATATAAACCTGAAGATCGTACTGTAACGACCCCGAAACCGGATAATCAGCCCTAACTGCGAAAGTACCAGTCAAACCAAACCTAAACGGCAATTCTGGCAGACAGTATCTTGTAATACTGTTGATTGTAAATCTGTAACTGCAGTGAATCATTGTCTGCTGGAATTCAGTAATCCTGTGTGTTCATTTTGTAACAATAAGTAATTACTCTTTTTGCTGCTTCGGCTTTCGCGTACATTTCAGAGATCCCCAACTCTATTCGTATTGAGGTTAGAGTTGAACAACAGTCGCCCATTGAGACTATAAATCCCGATTCCCCTGCCTAAAACGAACTCACCCCGTTTGACCCCATTTTAGGTCAGCTATTGAGCCCTGGTTGTCAGCACACCACTACAGCCGGTGCTTCAATCTAAGCGAAGATTCATCTTTGCGTGCCGACCTTGACTCGTGTCTTGAACCCTGATCCTGATCTCTAGTCTAGCCTAGTCTATTCTAGCCCTAACCGACTATACACGACCCCGAACAGAAAAAGATTTATTTGGAGATCACGACCCCCTCCAAATCAGAGAAATCCAGCAAAGATCTGACAGAGTCTATTACAAATAGCAAGGATTTTAGAAGTCTTTTATCTGGCATTTTTCCTGCTGCGCCTCAGCGCAGCAGGTTGTTTAAATTTGCTCGGTCCTTCATTTTGCACTCAAGCACTGCATTGAACATATGTTTTTGCATAAATGCACATCTTTAGTGCATTAAGATAGGGAGCCCATGATTTGTGTGTCGACATTTCATACAAACTGGTTCCAATGCAAATTACGCATATGTGCTGAAAGCATTCTTCTAATTTCTTAATTATCGAAACCGGAAATTATGCAATGGTCTATCTGCTGTTTTAAGACTTCCAATTACGTAAACTTTCGCTTCTCTTTCTGACTACTGGACTGTGAGTGAAAAGAAAGCTAATATTAATATTTTATAATTTTAATTAGAATAATCACAATGATATTCTAAAATCTGACAAGCAGTCAAAAGACAGAAATATATGGTTCTTGCATTTGTCAACCGATCCTCAGGTAGCAAACCTTGTATATATTTGCGTATTTGACATGTCGGATTTGCTACTTAATGAATTTAGATTTGAAGATTAATACTGATTTCAAATATATAGTTTACGTAAATGCTCACAAGAAAAGCTTTACCGCTGCGCAGCAGGCCTACAATTTATAAAAATGTTCCTCTAGAAACATAATCCTTTTGCAGACAATATTGCTTGTTAGATTGAACATAAGCCGCTCTGATTGGAGTTCAACAACTTTTTTGCGTTGGACAGTCATGTTTTAAGAATAAGGTGATACTTTTCTGGACATTTTTGTGCGGTTTAGTAACTAAAGGCAATTTACAGTGTGTTGAAAGTTGTGACAAAACTTGACAGTTTAATGAATTTATAAAATAGGAGCTAATAATGCCCCAGGGTTTGCATAGTTTTACAGTGTAATTATTTTGTAAAAAATTTATTTCTGAACTTGTACGGAACGAGCACTGGGCAGGCTGTATAAAGTTGATTTCTAAAATAGACATAAAGTCTGTATATAATTATAGTAGTGCATATGCCTATACATAGTTGCAGGTTGCGATAAATCTTATTCCAAATTCTTTACAGCTGCCTATGTTGATAGCGCTGGCTGTCGTGAAAATTTTGACAATTTAAGTAACAAACTTTTTGTTCGAAAGTTGTCGAATTTGTTCTCTGCCAGTTGCAAAAGAGGAGAAAACTTGATTTTTAGGGGTTTCCTCTATTGTCGCTGTCGCGGAGGTCTGGTTTTGACTTAATCACTTTTCTATTGCAAAATGCAAACCTATTGCAGATTGCAGTTGTTGCACTTCTGCACTTGCTTACAATAGACTTCACTCTTTTGCAGATTCCATTTTAGATTACAATAGGGGAGTCTTGAACTATCTGTTAGACACTCTTACGAAATTGCACTGTCACAATGCAGTCCCCTTTATTTGCGAAAGAGTAATGGTTGGAATGCTTTAATAGGGGGGTTGTTAAAATCATCCTTTACGATGTTACGAGCTTTCAAACTGCACTTGTTAAGTTCATTCATTTTTTCTCCCGGTTCCTCAAAAGTGTAGTTCACTTAGTTTCACCTCCAAAAAATTTAATTCTACCTGGGTCGGTTTTTGCGCTAATTCGGGCTACCTGCTACGGGCAGAGAACACTGTGGTAAAGGCCTTAGATACTAACTATATATATCAACAAAAGTTACATGGAATGAATGAAACTGGCAAAATCAAATTAGGTATAAAAAGACGTTGGTAGATTGGTGATTAATATTCTCGTCTGGGAATCCGACACGCCTGTATCAATTCTCATCCGGATCCCGGAGAAGTTTTTTTGTATTTCATCTATACCTGAGCTGCGGAAAAGAGTATCAGAAACTGGAACTATTTTGGTTCACCGACTGAAACTGAAACTGAAACTAGAATGGAACTACATATAGTCGACTTTGCCTCCACCACTTTCTCTCATCAGCTGTCGAAAGTCCTTTACCCTAGCGGAGGTCATAAAACGAGAGTTTCTTCTTGAGGGAGTGCTTCGTCTGTTTATTTGAGGCTTTTGCTGAAGTCCACTTCCAAGCTATAAATCATAGGGAGGCCCCTAAGCCAGAGTTGATACTTACTAAGCCGAAAATTATTTGCAGTTTTGCAAAATTTCAAATTGCTAAATTGCAAAAGGCAGTGCGGCTAGCCGGCAGTGCAGTGTGATGCGTTGGGACCACATGTGTTTTTCCTGAGCTTATGCTTTCGAAGTGACTTTAGCGCAACATTGGACGGACATAGGAGCTTTCTATTGATGCTTCTTGAAATTCCTTTATTTTCCCCAATTCTTTTCACTTTTTCTATATGTCATGGTTTTTTCCGCAATTTCGAGAAATGTTACACAAATTTTTATCTTTTTAGGATAGTCACAGTTCAGGGACGCTCAACTAGTCCGAGGATTTTAGCTTGGTTGAATCCTCTGAGAATCTTTCTAAATTAATTCACCTGCTCAGAGGCTGGGAGCGTTAGGAAAGTCAACACTTCAACTGAAAAATAATTAATTTCTTAGCTGAGACAGGAGACTGAGACAGTTGTCTTTCTCTATTCTATATTTCTCTGCCACTAATCCGGCATAATCCTTCCTGTGCTGCGTATTATCAAGAGTACATAATACATAAGAGTATGACAAACCTACGGAAATGAAATTTCCGTGAAATTCCTCACCAGTCAAACGGAATTCAGACTTCAGTCTATGAGCTAAATTTTGTTCAAGTTGTTTTCTCTTTGAAAGTATCATTTTTAAATTTCATGCTCAATCAGATCAAGTTTTGCAAATTAATTGGATTTGGATAAATTTAATAAATTTAATTCCAAATATCTCCCAAATTCAAACGACATAATCTCTGCCTGTGTGTCTATTTTGTTTATGTATCAGCTAATATCCAGCTACAAAACCTGACAAAGTTATGCTGCAAAATCTGGACCTGTAAGCCAGCCAAGCCGTATTTGTCTCCTCTCTGGGATAGCTGTCAGATGAAACCCTCTTTGAAATAGGAGACAGTTACGATTAATTCTTCTCTTTCTATCAACCTCTTGAAGCATTCAAACCTACTCTGTTTATAGAAATGTAAGTACCCATAGATGTATTATTATTTCTGAATTCCGATATTTATTCAGGCGTCCCGATTGTTTAGAGGCCGGTTTTCAATTCGCCTAGCTATATCCCCCTCTCTAAGCAGCCAACGAAGAGCAACGTTTTCGTTTCGCTCGGTTGGGGAGAAATCGATTTTTTCACCTCCCTACTGACTTAGGAATTTTCGACGTCCGCGAAAAGCAACACAGACTTCTCACCCCCCCAAAACTCAGCCGGTTTGACTTGTTAGACAGAGCTAAAACTAGGTTACACTTTTTTCCCGGACAGGTATTTTTGTTCCTAGTTTTATGACTATGAGTTTGGCTTTCTTTGCGCTCTAACGAACAGAAAATAATTGTATATAGCTTAATGTCTGTGCTGCAACTTGTTATTAATTAGTGCTGTCACTAATTATGTCACCGGATGCTCTTGTTTTCTTAATCTTCCACTTTATTTCAATGAGAATGAAACTAAAATGTTACGGTTAATATTTTGTCGGAGTTACGGAAATTTTTATTATAGTGGTAATAAACATTAGAGTTCTAAACAGTTGACCAAACAAATTATACCTATGTATGCCAATAGAAAATTGGAAACACACACTGAAAATTGACCATGGTTTTTGATGTCAAAGGTTAATTAATCATGAACGTTAATAGAAAAAACGTTGCATTAAAATCCTAACTCTAATTAAATTTTAAAATTTGCGTGCCAATTTTAAAATACGACATTGTTGACATTAAGCTAAAGCTCGTTTCTCTGTTTCTCTCTAAATAATTTGTAGCTGAGGTCTGAATTTGAATCTGTGTCAGGTGTAGACTTAGGATTATGTTTGGGAGGGCGGGAGGTTTGTTGTGTCTAGTAGTTGGCTTAATGCCAAACTGAAAGGCCTCAAATAGACCCCTTCATTAATCAGAGACCCCAGAAATTGCTATCATTAATTTGACCAACTGCTAGCATTTCCTTCCAGCCCTTGGCTTCGGCTTTGGTCACTTTTAGCTGTCACTTTTCGCAAACCTAGGCAAAAGCAGGCCTGGAAAATATGATTGTTTGTTGCATTTTTAACCGGAAATAATTTTTCATATTCAGTTTTAGGTTGAAAATGTTAGGTAGAACCTTAAAAAGTTTCTTCGCGTAGCTAATGTTTCAATTTGTGCTTTCTCAATTTTTTGGCTTGAAATGGTGCTGCTAAAAATTGCAATTTTTGCAGCTTTTGAATTAGTCGTTTTTTGAGATTTCTGAATAGCAGTTAGTTAGCCACGCTTTTCTTCAAATGTTTCATTATGTATTAGAAATTTTTCATTAATACTCAGCAAAATAGTTGAATGGCACTAATTCCCTAACAAGAAGTTTATGAATTTGTTACCTTTGCTTAAACTTGTTCGAAATTGCAAATTTCTCAAATTTTGTTCAAGTGTGAAATTTCTGGTTGAAATCCGTTTTTCAGTTAAAATTTAAGCCTATCATTGCAATTGTGGCAGTCAATTCTCATTTAAAATGAGCCAATCAAAGGGAGGATGAAAAACTGGATGTAAATTTGCAAAAGGAATTTAGAAGGTCGCGTCAGTTCAAAACTTCGAAATTGGGCGACAACATTATTTCATCTTTTCCCCCCAATTCTAATAGTTCCACAATGCAAGTTTAATTTCCCGTTTTTTCAGTTTGAAAATTGCAACTTAATTTTGGTTTCTAGAAAGTTTCCACTTTGGCAAATAAGAAAATTAAAAAATTAATTGGCACCTGGGATCGAACCAGTACTGAAAGTCTGATGGATTCCACATTCCAGGAGAAACAAGTTTCTCTAACACTCTGAGGCCTAATTTGAGTCATCAAAATTCGTAGTCACACAGGAAGCCAATGACTTCATATCAAGAGTACATAATAGATAAGAGTATGAAACTGAAACTTCAACAATTACACTGGAAATGGAGAAGTTTGAGTCATCAGAGCGTCACTTTCATTCAGCAATTTAAAGTGACCCTGGGAATAGTTTGAAATTTGGCATAATGCCAAATTTAGTCTATCAATAGTTTAAACTCGGTTGGTGTCTGTTTTCCTAGTTTCAGTTTCAGACCGAGTCAATTGGCAATTAAAGCCGACTTGCTGATAATTTTAGCCCTCATAAGAAGCTAGAAGCTGACATTTGCCTCAAAACACCAGTGCCCATAAATTGGAGTTTTTTTAGCTGAAAATGAGGTTGTGTTTTTTGGTATCAAAAGCACATATTAAGCATCAAGATTTAGCTTAGCAACGGCGACAGCCTGTATCTTGATACTAGCTGAAAGCTAAGGCTGGGGTGGGGACAGATGCTCATTTTGTTTAAAAGGTTTTCTATGGGTTAGGATATTCTCTATTACAATAAACTATTAGTATGGTTTGTAGATTAGGTATATACTACTTATATTATAGACGTTTTTCCTTTACACGCAGTTTCTCCAGAAAATTAGTTGAACCTCGGGCAATTGCGATGGCAATCATTTAGTGTCAGCATTTCTATTTTCCTCAAAAATGTATTATTTCTGAGATAGCACTACCTCTTACCGGAATACCGGCTGAGATGAGGTCAAGGCGGTTGTAAGCATGAGACCTCTTCAATGAATTATGACACGTTTCATTGATTATAAATCAATTAATTAGGTTATCAATTATACGCCCTTAGTCAGTCAATCCGTTTCAAAATGTCAATTTAGATAACAGATAGTAATATTCAAATTCGAAACAATTATTTTTCTGTATTTTGATTGAAGCACATGGACAGAATATATATATATAAGTTTTTATTAGACTAGTATATACGTACACTAATTCGATTGTATCTGAATCCTATTATAGAATGTGTCTCTGCATAATGTATGTAGTATTGTATGGTGTAAACACGACTATATCCCGTTAATGTATTTCTGAATTCAATATTATCACCCTGGCTTTGAAGGAATGCTTCAATTTTGTTCGGTTTGAATGAGCTATATCTCACCTACTGGCCAAATATTGCTCATAAAATTCCAATTCTATCGACATAAAACTCATAAAAAAAACCCTCTGAAGAAGCACAATATTTTCAGAAAAAAAGTTGCCCAGCGCATTTTCTATTTAGAAACTGAAACTGAATCTGCTTCCTATGCTTGTTTCTTTTTTACTTTCCCAATTTTTAGAAATATTCCATTTTTGAGTTCTACCAATTCAACACTTACTGCTGTAGCTGAGCGCTTAACTGTTTGACTTCAGAACAGCCAAATCCAGTTCGATCCTCACCCTGGACACTTTTCTTTCTTTTTCAATTTTTCTATCAAGTATTGTTTTTGAGCTGCTGATATTTCATTTTCAAAAACTTTGTAACCTTGTAACGTTTGTAGCCATTCAAAACTTGCGTGTTGAAGCTCGCAACAGACACATAGGCCCTATTTCTTTAAAGATTAAACGGATCAGATTAAAATTAATCCGCATTAAAGAAATAGCCCCTCGGATTAAACGGATTAAAATAGCGAGTTAAACGAGTTAAACAGATTAAATTTAATCCTGTTTCTTTAATGCACTTAGGATTAAACTTTAATCTAATCCTGTTTCTTTATTTACACTTTGAATTAAAAAATCAACGAGTTAATTTTAATACGACCTGCTTAATCGCTGTTTTTTTGAAGATTAATTTTAATCCTTTTAATTCGTCGCCTGCATTTTCAACTAGGTTTTAATCCGCGTGCAGCTGCGTGGATTAAACGGATTAAAAGTTGGCGGATTAAAAATTTTAATCGCTGTTTCTTTAATGGCGGATTAAATAGATTAAAATCAATTCAGCTTAAATTAATAAATCAACGGATTAAAAATGGTCGGATTATAAGAGTTAATCTTCATCCGTTTCATCCAGCATTAAACAAATAGCATTTAAAATCCGGCTGATTAATCCGTTTAATCTGACCATTTTAATCTTTAAAGAAATAGGCCCATTGTAAACCCAACTGCGTACCACAGTGTCAACATTAGGTAATAATGCTAACCACTTTTTGATTATTTCAGCTGATCCAGACACTGAAGTTGGCGCCCAGATTTAGCTTAATCCTAACTTAATTGATTGTGTGAGAGCGCGCGTGGGGATGGCTGTAACCGGTGCTTCTAGTGGGGGTGGGTCCCAGCCCAAAGGGAAGCTTAGCAATGTCCTATTTCCGGTCCTGGCCCTAGTACTTCAGATTATCTTTATCATAGTGCTGGGATGTCTGGCCAAATACCCGGAGGAAGCCGATGCCAGAGTGGATGACCAAAATTTCAATCGAGAGACACCCACTGTCCACCAGACATATCCGTGTAAGCTGGCGCACAAATGGTCGAATTTCAGAATGTCGAATTTCACCGTGTAGAATCTCATTTGCTCGATTCAGCGCAGAATACTTGCGTCAATGCACGGGATTGTTGTGTAGAACTTTGCACAATATCTCATGAAGAATCCACTTTCTTAGAATTTCATTATGTAGAATCCCATTTTGTAAACTCATTTTTCAGACTATAATTTTGCACAGTGTAGCAAATTTGTTCAGCACTATACCTCGCTATGCAGAACTTTCCGTGGAATCTCCTCATAGATATTGTAATCTAGTACAGACACGAAATTATTTCATTTGACAGAATTACTTTGTTGTTATTTATTACACTTGTTTTTAATTTTTCAGTATTTGTGGACGTGCACGCCATGGTTTTTGTGGGTCTGGGTTTCCTCTGGACTTTCCTGAAGCGCTATGGTTACAGTTCGCTCGGATTCAATCTTCTGATCGCCGTGATCGCGATTCAGTGGGCGCTGATCGTTCGCGGTCTCATCGATACCGATGGAGCTCATATCCCTGTCGGTGTTCGAGAGTGAGTTTAGAGATAGAAATTCAAGAAGATCTATATTCTTCTGTGTATATAGTCAGTACAATTATGCACTTTTAGGGTCTTTTCAAGAAAGGGTAGAGTAGAGTTAAAATTAACTCGATCCATTTCAATAAAGGGTTGAAGAGTTAATTTTAACCCTGCGAGTTAGAGAGAGTTAAAAATTTTAACTCAGCGTGGATTCATGAAAAGAGTTAAAATTAACTCGCTTCAACTCTGCTCTTTTCAAGAATCGCGTGCAGAGTTAGGAAACGTGTCAAAAATAAAATCGTGTAAACGATATAATTTACACGAATTTTAAACGTTTTGCTGAAACTTTACACGATTTTTACACGATTTGTTTTGCAGTAATTTTTTTCTGCTGCTTTTTTTGCTTCCCAGCAAGAAGCAGCTTTTGTTAAGTCAAAGAGTTCCTGCGAAGGCATAAAAAGTTAAGCACAGGGTTTTTCATTCGCAACGTTGCAACACTTTTGCTAAAAAAACTTCAAAACAGAAGCTATCAAAGTAACCCGCTTACACGAATTTGACACGAATCAAATCATGTAAATAAATCGTGTAATCGATAGATTTCCAACTTATTTTTGACACGGTTCCTTAAAAAACTGTGGAGTTAAATTTAACTCTACCCTTTTCACGAGAGGGTTAAATTTAACTCTGTTTAACTCGTTCTGAGCATTTTCTATTGAAATTTAACCCCACGCAAACCACGCAAGTTAAGAAGAGTTAAAATTAACAATATTCATGAAACCATTGGGTTAATTTCACCTCTGTCATTTTTTACTCTACAGCTTTTACCCTGCAGAGTTAAAGAGAGTTAAAACACGCAGAGTTAAATTTAACTCTGTGCTTTCATGAAAAGAGCTAATTTTAACTCTACTCTACCCTTTCTTGAAAAGGCCCAAGGATAAAACAGACCAAAATTGGCATTGGCAAAACTGTTTAAATTTCCATTTCAAACAAAAACTATATATTTCAAAAATTTATCTTTCAAATTAATAAACTGTTTTAATCGATTTATCGATAGTTTTTCGCCTGTTTCAGTCTGATTTTGGCCGATTTCGCAGCGGCGGCCGTTCTGATCTCATTCGGAGCGCTCCTGGGAAAGGTTAATCCGCTCCAGGTTCTCCTTCTGGCCCTGATCGAAATCCCGCTCGCCATAGTCTCCGAGTACATCGGAATCACACTTTTCCAGGTGATTAACTTAATTATTAATTAATTAATTATTAATTATTTATTAAGTGGTTAATTCAATAGGGCTTGGAGCATGCTGAACAGTCATCCGTTTATGAATAGACAATATTGTATTGAAAGTTCAAGTTCAGAAAAATTTCATAATCCTACAGAAGATTTTAAAAAACAGCTAAACCCTGTAGGTTACCTAAAAATTAGATAATATTCGATTTTCTGTTTAGCGGTTTAGTTTTTGCACAGCTTATAAACCTCTGCTAATAAAAAAAGGTAAAGGTTTACCCCAGGAGATGTCTCCGTCCTGCCACAGCCTCATCCCCGGATACACAGCCATAGAGCCAGGAGTGTCACCTCAAATGATGACTGCATCCGTAGAAGGGGGCCCTTCTACGCAGACTCCCGTTACTTTCCCGCCGTAGTGGTACCCATTTACCGACCAGTTAAGGGTGGATAGCTGGGTTGTCTATAGTGTTGTGGATCGGATCGGGTCGGCAGCCGAAATCACCTAGCGATCCGACCCGGCAAATGGCCGGCGATCCGATCCGATCCGATCCAGCCCCGGATCGGACCGATCCGATCCGATCCGACCATAATATTAATTTTCAATTGTAGACACTTAAATCGCTATATTTTCCGATTTCCCCTTATTTTGTAAAACTCTTCATCAGACTTCCCATCTGAATTTTATTGAATAATTCTGAAAGTCTGTATCAGAAACTGCAGCTGTAGAATGATGTGTAGTCACCTTTCAAAAATAACAATTTGTTTTGTTTTGGGAGTTTAAGATCTAGTGAGAACTACACAAAAGACTGTAAGAACTGAGAACTATACAAAAGTAAGACAAAAATTGAAGGGTGTAAGACCAAAACATGTGCGTACAAATTTTTTTCGTATTTATAAGCAAACAATATATATGTTTTAACATCGTTCGGAAATGGAGACGACATGGAAAATCGGGAAAAATCCGGAATCCCGGGTTTTGTTAAAAGGAAAATCTAAAATATTCAAAGGTTTGCTAAAATTTATGCACATTGAATATTTAGTTTTCGTAATCAAATAGATCTGGTTCCGCGTCTTATTATTGCACTTACAACCTTTTCAAATAAAGTGCACCCAATTTTCGGAATTATCGGTTTTTCAAAATTTCCGGAATTTAAATATTTTAATGCTCACGATGTGGTTATCATTTAAACCTTGACAATCTAAACACGTGTAATAATACAATCATTTCCAAAATGCACTCGTTTCTCAAATTCACGAAAACGAGATTTTTCCGAATTTAAATGTTTCCCATCACCAACAGTTATGGAGCTATGGGTCTTGACTCGAAAAGTCTTGATGAGCTGAACAACCTTTGTAATACAACTAGATCCCTGAAATGCGCCCTGTTTCCGAAATTCACAAAAACTTCCATCTATGAATAGTGAACTCGAGAAATTGGTACATTTTCTGGCATTTGGTTCCAGCTCACAATTGGGTTTTAAATAACTGTATCATTCAAATTTAAGTGCAAAAATATGCACCTGGAGCAGCTCTATTCGATCATGGATACAAAATTTTGAATATTGTAAAATTTTTGAGAAATTAAATATTTCTAATAAGTTAAATAAATAATATTAAATAATATTTTCCGTGATTCAATCCCGATATGCAGCTTCTTCTAAATCTCCAGTTCAGGACGATTCTAAAAAATATATATTGTTGGGATTTGCTCTGAAGGCATAAGTTCGCCATAAATGACCGAAGTTTGCACACACATTTTTGGTCCTACAATAGGGTAGCATATACAAAAGTGCGTCCGGCGGATTTTGCGGACTTTCCACTTCTGAGCAAACGCATTTGGACGAAAACTTTTCCTTCCAATTTCAGACAACGTTCCTATTAGTTGAGAACTTTTAATCATACCAGAATAAGTCACTCTCAGCAGTCAGTGGTACTGAATTTAAAAAGCGAAACAGACTGTCCAAAAATTAATTAGCAGGAAATATATATTAGAGAGCAATTCCATTTGACTCTTTTTTATGTACATATAAAAATGTATATATCCAGAGAGAGAACATAAAACAAGAACATTAACTACAGAAAATTCAACATTTGAACAAAATTCCGGAAAGATTTTGAAAATGTCTTCGAGAAAATATTTCTATTTTGTATAAATTGGTACAAATTTTCAAAATTTACCTAATTTGTCGTATCGGCTATCCGGAAAAATTAAGCCGATCCGATCCGGCCGATCCGATCCGAAAATTTGTCGATCCGATCCGATCCGAAAATTTGTCGATCCGATCCGATCCACCGATCCGATCCACATCACTAGTTGTCTAGAGTTGAGTCTAAATAAGCATGTAAATAATGTCCTTTGTAATTTTTGCTTCACATTGTCACTAGCTAGCTGTCTCTGTCAGAGCCATTTTTATTCAGAATGTACACTGAAATAGCTAAGGGATCCAATCACATTACGATACAACAGTGTATTTATGCAGTTTTTTGTGGTTTGTTTATTTCAGGCAGTGGACGTGGGCCGTTCCATGTTCGTTCACCTGTTCGGCGCCTATTTCGGGATCGCCTGCGCTCGAGCTCTCTATCAGCCTTATCACTCCGACGACCTGAGGGAGGAGTCCATCTACCATTCGGATCTTTTCTCCGTTCTAGGTAATCACAAATATTTTTGCAGACGGCTGGTGACTTTACCATTTAGCCAGAAATTTTCTTACCGAAACGCTTGTCACACTCTCAGTTATTATGTACTCTTTGGGTATACTTCCATTTCGTATTACTGACCATTTCGTTTACTGACCATTTCGTCGACTTCCATTTCGCCTACTCATTCATTAAGTCATCTTGTTCAGGTACCCTCTTTCTGTGGGTCTTCTGGCCGAGCTTCAACGGAGCCATGGCCGAGGCAGACGGGCGACATCGGGCCATCGTAAACACCTATCTCGCTCTGGTCGCTTCCGCTACCATTACCATCATCCTATCACTACTCACATCCAAGAAAAAACGACTGGAAATGGTATACACCTAGCTGAATTAGTGAAAAAGTGAAAGTGTACTGTAAATGTGGCTGTGTAGAGTCTTCGTGAGTGTTTGCTGAATCAGTAGTATAAGTAATGAAAACATTTATCCAAGGTAGCTTGAGCTTTCAACATATATGCCCGCATTATTTCCACAGACGAAAATGATACACGACTAACATTTTTAACGGATCCTGTAGTACATTATTTGGGTTGGGGACGAGGGGCTAGGAGGATTAGACCTGAAAAGCCAGTCCAATCCTTTCTTTAATACCCAGTAGTAGTCAAAGGTTTGGAATCGACGTATTTGTTTTTCTGTACCACCACGACGCTTAGGTGAGAACTAAAGACTGCTAACAGTAAACCTAATAATTCTATCACCACTCTGGATCCTTTTCTTCACATCTTTCAATCCTGATTTCAACCTTTCACATTTGTTGGTAACTCTGTTTTAGGTTCATGTCCAAAATGCCACCTTGGCCGGTGGAGTGGCCATTGGGACTATGGCCAATCTAGTGATCCAGCCTTTCGCTGCCTTGCTGGTTGGCCTTGTGGCCGGCCTGATTTCTACGGTCGGATTTGTATACATTCAGGTATTTCTGCGGCTTATTTTAGCCATTTAGGTCTTTGGTAATGCACCGGTTGAGTTTGAAAAATTCGGGTTCATGTTTTTCTTTTTCGGGTCGGAGGTGCTGTAGTGACATCCTTCTGTCTTTCTTTTGTTTATAATCTTGTATTATTTATCTCAGTCGACTCCATAAAATATAGGAGGATCCTTTTATTTGCCCGCCTATAAAATAGACAAAACATGATAACCGTCCAAACAAAATATAAAAATTTAATTTAATTTAATTTAAGCTAATTTAATTTAGTAGTTTGTATTTTAGCCAGTGCTACGAAAGGCCAATGTTCATGATACGAGAGGAGTGTTCAATGTCCACGGGCTTCCCGGTCTGGTGGCTGCCATCGGAGGCGCCATTGCGGCTGGAGTGGCCAGTACAGACCAATACGGACTCAAGTGGGTTGGAATGATTTTTTATTTTATTTATTTATTTACTTATTTTTATTTATTACACATTTTCAAAAGTCAACCCAATACGGACTCAAGTGGGTTGGATTCGACTTTTTTTATAAAGGCGAAACACATTTTCAAAAGTCAATTCGTTGCTTAACTGTTGAATTAAGTTGGAGGAAATCTCTAAAGCACAACTCTTTTTAAAGTTTAGTGGATAAGGTTTAGAAAATGATCCAAAAAAGCAATGGATTCACGGTTTCTTTCAAAGCCTCAAAATTTCCTTAAACTCTTTTACAGCAACATTTGCTTCATGGAACGGGAATGTAAGGACCGACTAATTAAAGCCTTAAAGAACAACCCAGTTTTTTTTATGAAAAGGATGCAATAAGCAATGCCGAATAATCTTTTTTTCGACTATTTTCAGTCTCTATCGACTCTTTCCTCCGCGATTTCCCACGAACTGGACCTATCTTCCCGAAGCCTATCTGGATGTCCCGAATCACGTTCTGCGCGCCCTCAACGAGAGCGCCGCTGACCGAACCGGCGGGGAGCAGGCGGGCTATCAGTTGGCCGCCCTCGGAACGACCCTTCTGATTGCCATTGTCGGTGGATTTATCACTGGTACAGTCCCCCTTTGACAGTGATAAAAGACAGCAGCAATAATACAGCACCTGCGATCCGAAAAATGGTTGTCATTTTACGGAGAGCACTGTTGTGTAGCAGCAAGAGTACATAATACATAAGAGTATGAGAGCTTGGACGGTGAAGCTGGCAGCATACGGACCGGCAGAGCAGCGACTGAACTTTCTTACTTTAAGGAAGTAATGCAGTGTCATTATGGCTAAGCCGTGAGTCGAACTTGTGACAATTCTATGCAAACACTATATTTCGAGCTTCGTTTGTTTGTTATTTGCAGCACTCTGTTCTATTTTAGGAATCCTGCTGAAACTGAAGTTTCTGGACGGTCCAACCCAGGCCGAGGTCTACGACGACGCCCCCTACTGGGAGTTGGCCCCCGAACTCTCCTCCACGAACTACACAGTGGTCCGACAGACGACCAGTGGCGACAAAGAGATCCTGGAGATGACCATCCACTCTCAACCACAGCCAGTCTGAAAGGACCCCGACGTCCTGATTGGCTGGAGGCGTGTCACCTGACTCTAAACCAGAGATGATGTTGTAATAAAGTGTGTACTGTGTGAAGGGAACGGTGGAAACGGTGGCACAAAAGTTGAACGTTATTGGTTTGGGGGCGATTTAAGTCTGTCTTAAATTTCTGAAAGGGTCAGGTCCAAGTACAGAAAATCCTAACTAGTCTAAGTTTAGATGGAAAGAAAATATCGGGGTTTTTCGGAAAATGAAGTACCATTTAGTTTTGACAGTTCCGAAAGCTCTATGCAGCTAATGCTGTTGCTGCTATGTACTGTTTGCTGAAGTTGTTATTGCAAAAAAACTGATTCAGTCATGCAATGTTATAAAATTGTAGTTTGAAATTGGCAGAATTTAACTGAAAACTTTGACGTTCAGTTCAACTGCCCAAAAATGATGACTGCAAATTGAACACACGAAGCTTATGCATGGGAAAGTTATGTGTGTATATACGAAAAGTTTTTTATTTATTTTGTGTGTTTTATCTCCTTTTCTATGCTTTATCTTATACAATTGGTATATATATTGCAGACGCATCCTATAGTATTGAATTATATGTAACCGCAATTTTTTTCCAGTAACCGAGTATTACTTTTACACGCTAGTTCACAATTTTATCACCTGTTTATGTCAAGTACTGTATGTAATTTGTGTTCAAATACTTTCGTGGTCAGATATCGGAAATATGTTTTCCGACTTTTATGGAAAATGAGAAATAGGCTTTGACTTTCGCAAAGTAAGAAAACGTTGAAAAAAGTTTCATGTGAAAGCGTGCTATAATCCTGTTGTACCACTGAAAAAAGTAAGACTGATTTTTGAGGCCAATTGTAAAAATCACCATTTTCTTGTTTCACCAAACTTTTGGAAGAAGTTTTCTAGGAAAAAGAAAACAGAAAACAGAAAAATAAGAAAACTTGGACTTCGAGTTCGAGAAAGCCTTAACACCTTTAATTTATACTGATATTTGGTATTTATTATGTATTAATTTACTGAAAACTGCCTTGTAACTATTGTTTATGCGCTTAGCTTGGTTTTATAGTAAAACAATGGAAACAACTTTGTTTTTATTGGTTTTTTAATTATGTAAAATACAAACACATATATAACAATAATTATTAATTTAAATTTAAAATTAACATTAGAAGCGACACTGTAACCGTAACCATTTACAAAACCTATAAAAGCGAGTAAATTATGCTTTTGCAGGAATACATTTTATAAAAGTGAATTTAAAAATTTCTAAAACTGCTGTAGAGAAAAGGTAGAGAAATTTAAGCGTTACCCTTGCATTTTTAGTTTATTTTATGTCCAACTGGGCTTCCTTTTGCTAAAATAGACAAAAGAATTGACGAAGAAACATTAAGCATTAAACATTAACAACATAAGCAGAGCATAAGCATCTGCAACATCCGAGAAAAAATTCAGTGCTCAGGTGATTATCGAACCCACAACCTTCGGTTGCCAAGACCGACGCGCTACCAACTGTTCCACTGGAGCACAAATCGAACCAAGGTTAAGTTTGAATTTTCTATCCGTGCAAATGATCATGACTGCTGCAAATGCACAACAGTATAACCCGGTTCACACTAGGGCACAAGCACAGGCACAAGCACAAGCACAAGCACAACGCAGGTCGCAGAGTTGAATTCAGTTTAACTTTTTGCACAAGCACAACGCCTGCAGCCAGCGAAAATTGTTTCCACTATGCACAGAAGGCGTGGTCAGGCTCAATTTCAAATTCTATTGGCTATGCTTGTGCCCTTGTGTGAACGTTTTCATCTTGTGTCTGTGCTTGTGCTTGTGCGCTAGTGTGAACCGGCTGATCAGCTTAGGAGTCACTTTTGCAGTTGGTGTAAAGGAATCTGGTTAGGAGAGTTTGTGGCAAACAGTTTATCGCCCTGTCGAAAAGCATCTCTCGGCGAAAGACTACCATCTGGGGGTCGGGTGGAGGGGTCAGCCGAGTAGTCGCTGCAGGCATCGTACGATTGGTGTCGACTGGCCGCGAGCGGATCCTGATTTCCTGGCTCTTCCGCGGTTGAGGGGCCGCGGGACGGCTCCTGGCAGCCCAGGAGGTTCCGGTAGCAACCCAGATAGACCTTCTGTCGGTACCAGTTGGAGATTTGTCGATAGTAGCATCGATTCGACAGGCAGATACTTAGAAAGAGCATCACACTTGTGCCCACCAAGTAGACCCACCACGGAATCATTGCAGGGAGTTGTCTGAAATAGCTAAGACAATATAAGACTATAAACGAAAGAAATAAGGATGTCACTAGTCACTACAGCACCTCCGACCCAAAAAATTCTTTTCTGAAAGTTGAAATGTTGACATTATGCTAATTATCCTTTTCTGTGTGCACAGTTTGAGGTCTATGATTTTTTTGGCCTTTTCTTGTCGCAGAGATGTTAAATTTACTTGCAAACTTTCATTACATTAATTGTTCCCGTTTGATGATGTATGTAGGAGTCTACCCTGACTTTGAGCTAAAATTCTTAAGAAATATTTATAAAAAATATTTTTAAAAATTATTTAGATTTGTACAGAGACAGACGGAAGACAAAATGAAATGATTCAGGTCAGAATGATACACACTTGTACAGTCTTTTAATGCTAAAATTGTGGTGCCATCTTCACAAGCGGAACTCGGGGATGGTAAAGGCCATCTTACAGTGCATACACTCTTGGCTTAACAACACTCAGTTATCTACCCATAGCGATCGATAAATGCAGCGAAAAGGTAGCAGGAGTCTGTGTAGTGTGTCCCTACGTTCAAGGACGTATGGCAGGTTTTGGACCTGTCAGATCCTAGATCTTTCTTCCTAAATTATTTCTAAATTATTTCTAAATTTCTAAATCTAAATCCATTTCTAAGTTAGCAATGTTTCTTTACACTAACCAACTGATGCACCTGCAGGGAGAAAAAGATGCTGCATAGAGTCTAGGATGCGTGCCAAACTGACCATTCGTTAGATTAAGGACAACAGAGTTCAATTGATCTAAAAACTACAAAAGTTTAGTTTCAGTTTCTAAGGAGGGTGGGGCTTTCTTCCTGACATTGGCTTGGCAATGGCTTGACTGAAATAAAAGAAAACCGTGTACCACCTAATGGTGATTTCATAGTCCCAGTCGCCTCTAGACGCGTGTAGACGCACGTCGACGTGCGTAGACGCGAGTCGAAGCGCGTCAACGTTCTACACTGCCATGTTACATTTGGAACCGTCGACGCGCGTCGACACTTCCAAATGTAGCATCACGTTCTGGCGTTTGCGCTACCGCTGGAAGCGTCAACGGGCGTAGACGTGCGTCGACGCGCCCATTTGTAGCATGCCAGGTTACGCGCATCGATGCAAGTCGACGCGCGTTGATGCGCGAAACAAGATATTGACGTTTGTAGACGCACGTAGGCGCGCGTCAATGCGCGTACACGTGAGTTCGCAACCATGAAGGCACCTTAAGTCACGAAAGAACATTTCCATCTTTTTTGACGAACGTATTGGTATTTTGTCAGTTGCCGCCAAAGGTGAAGTGTAGACTGCTTGTGGAAATTGAAATTTCTAAATCAATATTGAAACCAGCGAGATATATCGATCATGTATGGATTAGTGTTCTTATGCTTTTCTTCCGAAATAGTTCTTTACAGTTTTATGCAGTTATTGCCAAAAGCTTCTTGCAGTGCCTGCGTTGCAAAGTTGTCAAAACTATCAGTGTTTAGTCAAAATGCAAAGATTTTACTGTGTTTCTATCATTCAACACTAAAACTATACTACAACTCCGCAGTAAGCCAAATAGGGCAAGGCCCCAAACACATACACACATTAATCTTAGCTGTTCATAATTGTTGTGCCTTGTTTAATGAGTAGTATGAAACTGCAGGTTATGAAATTATCCGCATTGGAACCTGAAGATAAGTGTGTGTAATCTGGTGAAATAAAAAATGAAATGGAGGTAAAAAATGGGCATATTCGCCAAACCCACTAGTCATCTGATGTAAAATTAGAGCAGACACCTGTTCTGCAGAAAACTGTGACTTTTTGCATTTTACTGATTTTGCTGTATCGCTTCACGAGCATCTGCATTCCGATCCCGACCGACGAACGATATGAAATACTTTAGCATAGAAATTTCTGGTGAAATATTAATGCTGCCCTCCATTTGGTGTAGTGGGAAACTATATTATTCAAAAATGTTACCGCTTTTTAGGCAACGAATCAAGGAAACGAAGACTAAAGGAAAATTAAAAGTCTATTGGTTAAGACTAGTCCCTTGTAAGACCGCTCTAACCTTTTCTTATTGTCTTCCAATAGAATACCTTTGAGTAGGCAATTTACCTCTAAGCAAATACCATAATTTTGATACCAAAGATTTAATGATTTAAAAACGATGTATTTATGGCGCTAAAAATCTTCTAAATACATTCTAAATAAACAAGTCTTCGTTGTTTGTAGGACATCATTGTTTGTACCATGGGCTATCTATAACTAGCAGTGTTGTTAGGTAGATCCTTCTTTAGTAATAGAAAAACAGACAGAGAATCATTATACCTGAAAGAGTTATAGCAAAGCAAAGCTGTAGCTGGGGCTGATTTGAACTCTCCAGTTTGCGGTATCCATGACTGCAGGAGGTTGAACTGAACTGATCACTAAACTGTTGATGGACTCTTCTTAATCTAACGCTCACCAAGGATCTAGTGATATATACTAGATCGAAGGCACACTTGAATGGACACTGAACAGATTCAGCTGAGCTGTTACAGATGTGCTACAAAAACATGAAGAGAGTAATTGAATGCAGTAGAAATTATACATATGCTGGCAGACAAATTTTAGTTTGATTTTTTGGTTTTCTGCCAATTTTGCGGTAAAAACAACGCACCGCCACGCCAATCCAATGCATGTGTTGTCATTTGTGGAATCGTTGATGGCATAAATAAACAAAAGCCGTTGCCGATTGTAGACTTTTCATATAAATGAGTTGTTTTTTGGTTTGACCATAATTAGTGTTAATTTCTGTCTTTATCGATTGGGGAATTCAAAAATATTTCATTACTACAAGTTGCAGTCCAACAGATGGTATAAGTTTTCTGGCAGGAAACAGCTCCATAAGATGTGGGCATCATGCTAACGATTCCTCTTTTCGATATTGTTTTCATGTATTGCAAACCTGTGTCCTAGAGCTTGTTTTTTGACTTTTGTTGACTTTTCTTGACCTATGTATACAGTGTGTCTATCAAAAGAAATGGCGCACACAAACCTTGCAAGATTGCTGTAATACTGACGTGTTGAGTTTAAGCTTATTTACACAAAAATATGCTAGCATCTTTTATCGATTGACTGGAATCTAATCAGTCAGGCTTAAGCGATAAAACATGCCACAGTCTGTCACCGGATCGCCAGAGAATCGGCTGTCTGGATAAAACTCAGGATCTTTTCCACAATATCCCCCCAGCCCAAATAAAGCTAACGACTCAGCCAATTGTTATTATACTTTGAAGGTAGATTAGTGGATGTCTCCTGATTACGACAATGGGAAAAAATTTAAAAATTTTAAATTTTGAATTTTTGAAAATTTTTACGTTCTAACAGGTAGAATCGAACACGCTGATCATTTTTTATCGCTGCAGGAACTTCTGAAAATGCATCCTTCATTCGCTAAAGCTGTTTAAACTTTGAAGATCAAAGGAAAATTGAATCAAAGCCGCCTTTTGAATTACATTACAGGTTCGGCGGCGACGCCTTTGATCTCCCAAATTTAAACAGCTGTGGCGAACGGAGAATGCATTTTCAGAGGTTACTGCAATGATGGAAAAGGATCGACGTGTTCGATTCTACCTGTTGAACGTAAAAAAGTTTTTGACATTCTATCTTGAACGTAAAAAAGTTCAAAAATTCAAAATTTAAAAATTTTTCAAAATTTTAAGTTTTTGAATTTTTTTTCACATTTTTGTAATCAGGAGACATCCAGAAACTTACCTTCAAAGTATTAATAAAATTGGCTGAGCATGAACTTTATTTTGGCTGAAGGGATATTGTGGGAAAGATCCAAAGCTCAAAACACTTTTACCAAATTTCGCCAATAATGTTTTGATACGTTTGATCTGCGGAATCTTGCTAGGTTTGTTTATTCACTTTTTTGATAAATGCACAGGTATTCAGTTAGCAATGACAATAAACATGCATAAATTATACGTTGGCAAACTACATATTTCCGCGAATGTGTACAAATCTTGGCATACAGCTATTTGTTTCTTATGCTGGCGGATCGATTTTGTTGCAAGTCAGAGTGGTTTTTGTGGACCCTTCCGATAGTTTTTCCCATATTCGAATTCAGCAGACTTCATTTTCTGTTTCTGACTCGATTTCAATCATTTTGGATTTCGCTGAACTAATGTTTCTTTTGTTACCCACATTGGCCGGTTTCTTGGATGCTACCTGGAAAGTGTTTCCTACATTGTGCCGCCACCGTTTTAACTATTTTGACTAATATACCACCGGTAGTTCACTTCTATTTCTTATCATTCGATGGTTATGTATGCATATATTAGATATTGTTTCACAAAATT
>JASAND010013470.1:0-24514 GCA_030248195.1 Trissonchulus latispiculum
GGGAGCGTTGTTGCACGTTATTGTTGTTGTTGTTTGCAGCCCCCTGTATATGGAAATTTTCTTTAAAAATTTCTTCAGTACCCGAGCTGATTTTCTTATAAATTTTGTTTATTTTTCGCGATTATTTTACCTTTCCATAATGATCTTAAGGGTCTTTCTCGTTGATTAAATTCCATTCTGCGAAATTTCTTGCTGTGTTGTAAATTTTCGTCTCGTTTCTTGTTTGCTCGGGCACATTTGATATTTTGTGTATTTCTATTTACTCACCGTCTGGCTAAAGGAGTTCTGGGGTGGGCGGCTCGCTTTGTTGACCTAAGACTGGGACACGGAGTGAACCATTCCCCCCCAGACCCTTGTTTCTTATCTTTCTACATCTGACTAGTATCTAACAGTTTTCGAGTCTTCGCCGTGGTGTGGGTCTCCAAAGGTCGTTACCTAAAACTGGGTCGTCTTTGGGTACTCACACCGCTGCGACCATGCTGCAGTTGAGGGGCTTTTGTGATGTATTTTGTCTGTTTCTGCATTTATTCCATGGCATTTTTTCTTCGAGTCTTTAATTTTTGTGCTTTATGCTTACTACTTTAATTTTTGTTTGTGTTTAGGTGATGGTATTCTTGCGTAACCGGTCCCCATACCCCCATTCTGCGCCAGGCGTGCCCCACGATGGATGCTGAACGGGAGTTGGACTTTGTTGTTGCTGTTCTGGTTCATCTGGACTCTCACCCAGACTGTAACCCCGGTATTCCAGACGGTGAACTGTTTTTGCTGTGGCCACTATTTGAATTGGATCTGACTGTAAGGAGGTGGCTCTATTTGCCTCCGCTGTTTTCTGGACTGCTATCTGGTCCTCTGCTTTCTGTTGGGGCCTGATTTTTCTATCTTTGGTTTGGGCCTCTGATCCTGGCCTTAGTTTTTGTGGGGTCTTGGCTGGTCCTTTGACTGTTTACCGGGTCCTGATCATATCCCGGTTCTCTTTTGGCCTCCTTGCTGGTTTGGCCAACTTTCTATGATGGGCTTGGCCGTTTCTAAGTCGGCTTTCCGGTGTGACCATTTGTGGCCGATGGTCCTGTTTGGGTTGATTTTTGTCTGGTCCGGGTTCTTCCATCTGGACTCTTTCTTCTGTCGGGTCTGTTCCCGGTGTCTGCTGGAACTGTCCTGATTCTCCCATTATGAAGTTGTGGATTGTGTGCACGCCTTGGACGCTTGGTTCTCCCCTTGTTGTGTACTTGTTGTGAATTTTCATTCCATTTTTGTGTTTGTCTTTGTGAAGTATAATAAACAGGGGGAGGGGTTTGATAATCTATGCTGTTCAGATAGGGAGGGTTCCAGTCTATTTGTTCCCCAGTTTCTTTTTGTTTCGGGCGCTCCCTATTAGCTGTGCCTATTTCTCTGGTAGCTATTCACTGGTAGCTTGTTTTTCTTGTTGGCCATGTTTTGCCATTTACCAGTTTGCCTTATTGTTTTGCCTTTAATCTTTGTTTTTATATTTCTACTGATTTTTGTGTTTATCTTATTCCCTATGCGTAATCAACCGCTAGCAAGTACTTGTATTTGTTGTTTTCTTATAGGACCTTAGTTGGATTTCTTCCGTGGGGTTTGTATCTGTTGGGATGGGTCCCCCAGTGGGTAGTGTCCCCGTTGTACTCTGCTCTTTCTGTCTGTTCGGCCTTGCGCGTGGGGGTCCATGCGGGTGTCTAGTTGTGTTGTTTTCCAAAAAGTATGCAGTCGTTTCTCAAAAGTCGTCAAAAGTTGTCAATTGTTTCGTTTTGTTTAGTCGCTTGTTTCGTATGTTTGTTTCGTCTGTCCAAAACTGGTTTAGTGTTTAGTTTCGGTCACAGCCGACATAGTTTTACCCAGTCTAAGTCCGAAGTGTCAGCCCGGACTCGTCTGTGAGCCGCGTAGTTCGCAGGCCAATGGGGATCGTCTGGCTCCATTTTTACTTTAGCTAGTTCTAACAGTCTGTTTTATCTCTAAAATTACTACTTGGAGCTCCAAAACTAATGTAATCCAGTTTTACCATTGTCTAATATTTTGTGGCACCCGTATTGATCGCCGCGCGGGGGGCCGGCGGCGGAAAAGAGGGGGTATTTTGTGGGATATTACCCATTGGGGTACTGATAGCTAGCTGCGCAGCAGCGCAGCACTCAAAATTATATGTTGTGCTAGCTTCACACATGCGATGTAAAGTATACTTTATTTGATGGAATCAGACAACTTTGAACTATTTCGATAATTGTTTCATGAATGATAAAAGTGATTTCTTTTGGGCTAGCTACACGAGTAGCACAAAGTATATATAAACGAGAAAAGTGTAGGTCCAGTTAGTTGTAGTTGCAATTGTGGTTGTCGTCGGGGAGTCAGATAAATTGGGGGTTGACTTATTGGGTTGGAGCCGTTTTGGCCGAGTTTAGGATATTGGGAGAGAGTAACGTCCTCCCCTCTATTGTGTTTATCCTACTGTCGTGCTCTCTGACTGTTTTATAGTAATTTCGTATAGTTGCTGAAGAATTAGTATGAGTTTTTGATGTTTAGTGTAATAAAGTCTAGCGGTGTTCAAGTCTCTTAGATCTAGGGACGGTCGCTTAGGGCCCATAGATAATTACTCTCCACTTGTATCTGCTAATTTATAACACTCTCGCTCCTTCTCTCGTATTTGGCTAGGACTTAACATCACACACTGAACTCTTACTTGCAATCTTTACTGGAGTCCGACATTAGTTTACTACAGAGGTACACACATAGTACTTCACACCAGGTTAACTCCGTGTGTTAAAGATAGGCGGGCAAACCCGGGTTAGCGTAACCCGGGTGTAGACGTTGATAATATCGGCCCCAGGAAACGAAACATAACCAAAATTTATCCATGATCCTACATATTAACTGGCCAAAAGATACATAGTGTCAGTTTTATTAGATCAAAATCCTGCCCAGACTGATATAACTGATATGGAAGTTCAGCTGATGGCTCTGTGGCGCAGTGGGTGCCCCTCTGACTCGGGAGACGAAGAGACTGCGCTTCGATCCCCGGCTTCGCCAGGTTCCAACTTTTTCCATTTTAACTTTAACTTTAAATTCCCAAATTCACCATTAAAAGGGGTATTTGGGGTGTACTCACTGGAGTGGCAACTGACAGTATGTTGGAAAGCTGGATGATACCGTACTAGATTCAGATTGAGTTTTGAAATTTTGAGTTCATCGCTTTTCCCATCACTTTCCGATTTCCTGCCACTGCCCTACTGGCAAGCTGGTCCGGCCCGGCCCGTCTCTTCCTTCATGAAGGGGGTTGGGGTAAGATAAAAATATTTTAATTTCTACTTAATTATCGAAGCCTTTATTATTTTGGATATAATCTGTAGGTCACACAAAAAATTTGAAACTTGTAAATTAAGTAATTTCTCTACAGCCCAAAATAATTGCTATTCTTGTCTAGTTGATTTGTACTAATGTATTATTTTCCTTCACCGGCACCTTAGATCCTACCCTATTCAGAGAGATTTAAAACTGCACTATAGCTAGAACCGAAAACACAATTTGAACAAAACAAGTCTAATGTCCCATTTGAAGACTTATATGTATCAATTTAGTTCAATTTCATTCATTTAAAACTTTCTGAGCTTCCGTAGCTGAAGGTGTATTCATAGTTCCTGACGCGAGCAGACGCGCGTACTTAAACGTCTGCACGCGTTTGTGAGCATGAATTCGTTACAACTGATTTTGAACAGCTAAGACAGCATGTTACAATCCGAGGCGTCGACGCGCGTCTCTATGCGTTCGCGACTATGAATGCACCTTGATGGTGTGTACTCGCTGCAAGCGGATAATCCTTTCAAGACATTTCAAAAATTCTTTGCAAAAACACATTTCTGCATTCCCGCAAGCCCTCTTGTCATCAATTATCTGGGACTTAAGGGGTTGCCACCTTCTAGTGGAACTGACCTATTCGGTGATGTACAAATCTCCATCTGTGAGAAACAAACTCTGCTAAGTGTGAAGACAATTACTCGTTTCCGCGACTCTACTTCTACCCATTCAAAAAAGAAAACGTCACTACTAAGCTGACACAACTCTAACCGGTGTAAGATCAAGTTGAACGTACCTAAAAAGCTTCGAAGAAGGATGGCCTGGTTGGATTAAGTTAAGCAAGGGTTCAAAATTGCGCTACATATAAGAAGAAGAGTAAGCCACTAGAGGGCTTCTCTTCTTGACATTGCGTAACGGTGCTCCGACTGCAATGCCCGAATGTTTTCCCGTTTGGTAAGGGGGATGGGTGAGGTAGCCAACAGCCAATCAAATTGCGTGAAGGCGGGAAGGGGAAGGCCGTAGGGCAGAGGATTACGGTAGTTCCTGTTTATTTCCTACGATGGATCCCATTTGGGAGGGGGGCGCCACGGCAAGCGAAGATTGTCTGAATCTGATTGGACCTCTTTCAGCTACACCCCAACAAACGGGGACACATTTTAGTAAACTAAAAGAAGCTACAGTGATTCTCTGCTCTACCTCCCTCCCCCACCAAACGGGAGCACGGTTACGCAATGCCAAGAAGAGAACCCGCTAGTGGCTTACTCTTCTTCTTATATATAGCGTAATTTTGCACTCTTGCTTAACTTATTCCAACCAGGCGCCGATGGTTTGATCGAAGCTTTTTGGGTACGTTCAACTTGATCTCACAACGGTTAGAGTTCTGTCAGCTTAGTAGTGACGTTTTCCTTTTCGACTGGGTGGAAGTAGAGTTAGGGAAACCGAGTTTCACAACTTTAGCAGGGGTGTTTCTCACAGATGGAGATTCGTTTCTCTGATGAACGCACCGCGGCAGTTCCACCCGAAGGTGCCAACGCCTTAATTGTCGGACAGTTGCTGACAAGCGGGAATGTAGGAATTCAGAAATGAGCTAGATCTAACACTCTATTTGATATGATGTCTTGACACAGTCTTGCATTTACGGCTAGTACAAAACACTTGGCTGAACGGAAGCACGCATAAATGAAAGAAAAGCAACTAAATTAATAGAAACTTCCAAATAGAAGATTGTTCCTGAAGAGCATTTTTGTTCAAACTGTGTCACGTTTTCGATTCTGGCTATTGTGCAGTTTTAAATTTCTGTAAATAGCTTGAACGAACACCTCACATAAGCTGAACTCCTACTGTTATCAACTATGAATCAGTGAGGTATGATTCCTGATTTAACGCCCGCATACCCAAATATGATGACAAATTTTACTGATCCAAATAGGAGCCAACTTGGCCATCAAATGCGGAAGCTGAAAGTGGTCTAGTTTCAACGAGTTTTCCCGCTTTACATAAACCAAAACAATGTTAGATTGACTGTGATATCCTGCTATGGTCGACAGTTTTTGGGGAGGTCCAGTAAATATACAGCACCTTTTTGAACCTAAAATTCTATAAATGTTGCTATTTCGAACCTTCACAGTTTCGCACTTCGCACAAGCTGCATGATTTCTTTAACATTTAATCAAAATTGAGCTGCACCAGCCAAGGATATTATACATCCATTACAACTATATGCCTATCCATTAAAGTGTCACTGCAGTTTGTGAAGCATTTCAAACTAAAGCTTGGTTCGGTAGAGCGTTGACCTAGATCGCCAAAGGTTGTGGGTTCGATCCCCACCTCAGATCCGAATTTTTTGGGTCGGAGGTGCTGTAGTGACATACTTCTTTCTTTCGTTTATCATTCGGTAAAATCTATTTATTGACTGATCAAAACATCTTTAAGTTTTCTTGCCAGTTTAAAGTCACTAGTTCTCAATAAGCACAAAATAAAACAATGAAATTCTCAGGGATAGTAGCAATTACAATTTCTCAAGTAAGAAAATTGGATTTGCTGGGAAAACCTAGCAGACACATGCAAATCAAGGGCACAAATATGCAAATAAGTCTGACAACTTTATAACACTTCAACGTTACTGGTCGGTGTTTGATTCATAGTTCAGTGAGTGATTAGCTACCAGGTGTGTATCAAAATGATTGCCAACATCTTCCTTCTTATTGCATTGGCTGTACGGAGTAAGTTCGTACGATAATTTACTTTTAACGCCGTTTTATCAATCTCGAATCGGTTCAAACCCCCAAAAACGGTTGGAAATCGCAGAACATCATAACTAAACTCTGCATTATCGGGCACGGTTCCGTGTAGTGGTTTCAAGAAACTTAACCAGTTCAGTTCTCTAGGAATAAATCAAATTTAACCAGTTTTTACCTCTTAGGAATCAAAGCTGTGTCTTGAAAATGTTATTCAGCTCTGCCTAATCTGGACCTGGCTTTCTCTAGCACTCTGTATTGGGAACATCGGAAGTGTCTAGAGCACGTACTAATACTGGTTACTACTGGCATGTGTACCCACTGTAAAACCCAAGTGCAAATTAAATGATTTCAGGGCGCTTCAGCCGGCCGAAATTTCGTTTTTTGAGCCATCAGTGAACCAAAACTATCGAAGAGTGTTATAATTATAATTCTAGTTTATAAGGGTTAACTTTTTTCTGTTTTAGGCAGCGCTGTCAGTCCGCCCGTGAATGAAGCCGAAGAGATGCGATTTCTGGCCCAGGATTGGCTCAAGTCTCATCCGCAGGGAATAAAACTGTGAGACGGATTCAAGTACCCGATTCTAGCCGATGACAACGCTTTCACCAAACTGAAATATGAGTATGTTACGGTTTTACGGCAAAGCTGTCCCTCCTTATCTCTTGTTTTTTCTGGACAGCACTGGATTAAGGGCACCAAATTAATACTTGGTCAAATTATGTAATGTAAGAAATGAAATTGCCACTTCATCACCTGAGACCAGAAAAATTCTGGCCTCGGCTGAGGTTCGAACCCACGACTAGGATTTATGTAATACTTGGCAAGATCATCTTATTCTTGGTTGGTATTCTTGTACTGAATCAGTCTTTCAAAATCTGCGGCAAAAAGTTAGTTTCCAGCTTTGCCTTGAAATTAGTTGAAGTTTTAGGAAGCCAATTTGCTTAATTCGTTCCAATTTTTCATTGTTTCCATGTCTGAAAACATGTCAAAACATTTTCGGCGTGAAATGTTGTTTTTTAAGAAATCAGCTTTAAGGGGGGGCTACGAACGGGTTGGCACAACATCGTCGGAGAGAGCTACTGTCCCGCCCAACGTTAGCCAACATATCAAAGTAAAAAAGTTTAGGGTGGGCAACAATATATCTCATATACACCGTTTTTGGCAGGACGCCAAACTCGAAATTTTGGTGCGAAAATTGGATTTTTCAAAAAGGGTTTTTGAGCTCTGGTGAATTAACGGTTCGACCGATTCTGTAACTTTCAGCCATAAATGTTAAGTGTTACCAGTGCTAAATATTAAAAGTATTCCGGCTTTCGAGCGTTGCTTCCTTCTTTAGTTATAACAGCTCAAAGTTTTAACCAACATTGGTATTTCCCAACACATTAGATCGTAGCTGAAAGCGAACACAGAAAGATAGTTAAAAAGATTGTGCTTGAGATCAAACTAGTATGTCTTCTCCAACCTCCGGATACAATTTGAGTTTCACTTTTTCCAAGGTCTTTGTTCCGCTCGTAGAACTGTCTCAATTCCGTTACATTGCAGGACTGTTTCACCATTACGTTCATACTTTCAAAAATACGATCTCCAATTGGACTGGACTGCCCAGGACCAGCAGTTTTCTCAAACTCATTGCAGTCTGACAGTTCCTCCATCCGTGCGAAAAATTGGACACATGCCGGCGGATAGGCACCGGCCGACCTATTTTCTAGTTCACTCCCGACGTAGTCTGCCCGGAACAGACAGGCTTCCAGTTTGTCGACCTGGTTTAGGCTAGGGTTTTCCTGATAACTCTTTAGTTCCGCTTTAGAGCACGGCACAGCACCGCTAGGTGCAGCATGACAGACCGTTTTCTTGCATTCGGTATACTTTTCTGCAAATTTACATTGAATGGTCTTGGTGAGAGTGGTTTGAAACGAGTAGTTGGCCGCTTTGTAGGACGCGTGAATGCAGTTGCTCATACATCTTAGGGTACTTTCTGCAACGTGCTGTCTTCGTGTGAAGGTGGTATCCACATCTAAGCGCTGGAAAAATGTTGATCCTATTTGATTCATTACATTGGTTGGCAGTGCTAAGGCAACCATTGAAATTAGTATCAACAGAACTTCTAGGAAACCCATGCTGAAACTCGTATATATGTAGCTGTTCTGGATAAAAGTGGTGGTTCTGATCTGTGGAAACGTGATATTTTATATTGTGAATACAATAATTCATGTGTTTCTCTTCGCCAGTAAAATAGCACAAGGTAGCAGGAAGAGGAAAGATTGATAAGCCTGATATGGGAGTTCAACTGATTGTTTGGTGGTGTAATGGTTAGCACGTTTTCCTTGAGATGGAAGCGCCGTGGTTCGGGACAATTTTTCCTTCAATCATGACAGAAAGGCTAAATTTCCAACTTCCCATTTCCCATCTCTGTCAAGGGTCTAGGTTTTAAGGATACACATTAGTACCTCACGCCTCACGTTTTGAGCTTGTTCTCTCGTGCACATTTTTCGTTGTTGCTTATTTTTAACACAGTATTCTCACATTCCTGCATTTCGGCAACAGCAGGACTACATACAGTAGAAACCGAACGAAATGTTTTCGCGAACATAGTTTATTTATGTATAAAGTATTATATATACAGAAATATAAACTCGAATTAAAACAAATGTACATGTAGCAAAAACTTTATTATGTGGAAGCAGAACAAACATTTATCGACGAATTCGACAGATTCCTAGCAACAGGAACAACAATTCCAATAAACTGACGCAGCTCATTCCCAGAAACAATGACATAAAATTGCCCAAAGCGCTCAGCAGTTTTGTAACCTGCAAACAATGTAATTATTGCTGTATCTCTCTGACTGAATGTCAAGAGACATTGACGTTTTCTGCGATAAAGGTGACTAGTAAGACGGGTACCGATGACAATTTGTTTATTTGTTTATGACAAAAAATTTATTGATATCACTTTTTGAGATTTTTGCGGATGCTTTATGTCCTTGTTCCACTGATATACAAAAATTTCGAATAGTGTCTAACTCTCTACACCAGAAACAAATGCGAAAGGTTCCTGATGGCATTGATTTTTGAGCTTAAGTGTAGAGGTTTGGCACAATATTTAAACGAGAGCATTCAGGAAAATGGATGACGAATTGTTACTAATTGTTTTTGTGAACACCGTGTCCCCTAATGTCCAAAACGCTTAGGGAGGAACAGGTCTTGCCCTCATATTGCGGACCGTGGCGTAAACGCGGCATGGACCAGCCCACTAGCACGGTAGAAAATTTTTAATTCAAAGTTTGTGTGCACCTAGCTCAGGAAAAGTTATTTCCAAAAAGAGTTAGTTTGCATTCTCGTGTATGTTGCGATATGGTTGTCTTCAAACTAACTGTCAAGTACTTATTAGAATTTCTCTAATTTTATAACAGTTTTCAAAGCTAACTAATGCAGCTATGTTATCAAGTACTAACTTTTTCGAGAAAATCTTAATGAAGACTAACTGCCTTGATCTTCAAAATACTTCTTTATCATGGCTTATTAACTATTCTCTTCCTAGAAACGGCTCACAACGGTAAACGCAAAAAATGTAAAAAATATTTTTAATTAAATATTAAATTTTAATTAAGAAAAGTTTCACAGTATTTCTTACTGTCATTTTTGCTATTTCCGTTATCTGAACAGCTTGGGCACTGTTGTGAATTACTTCTAGCAGCAAATGATCTCTGCTAAAATAATAATGTTTAACAATACATTGATTAAAAACATCTGTTCAAGTACTGATCTACATCTGTACATATCAAAGTTTCTTGGAGACTTTCTGGAACATGGGACAATTCTAGGCCAAACATACGAACAAGAGACTTTTAAGCACAGTTAATACACCTCCAAGCTTCATTTACAGTGGTAGAGAAACAGAGTCACTATCACGAACAGAAAAGCTGTGCTTAAGTTCAAACTAAAGTCTATTTTTGAATAATCTTGGTGGTTAGACTCAATTCCTAAAATTCAAAATTTAACAACCTTATGCAAATCTATAATTAAAATACATTTATTCATTTTACATCCGCATAAATTGTTAAAATGCCCAGTTATGAGGTAGAAGTTCAGACTTTTTGAGTTTTGGTGTATTATTATTAGTACAAATAATAAAAAAGAAGCATTAGATCGCACAGAATACCTGTAATTTGATCGGCACACATCGTCGAACTGGTCACATTCAGAAATCTACAAATAAAAAAATTTGCTATATATCTTGCAAGGTAACATCCAAACCTTCTGGTTAATTTTTTCTTCTAACAATTTCTAAAGTCAACTTACGGGAAAATTCTTCGATGGCCATTTCGCTCTTGTAATCGTCAAGTGATATGAATTGACACTACAACAAACTGATGTTAGAAGCTTGAGCTAAGCTAGAGGGTGAATCGTTATGGAAGATAGGGAAACTGAATGAATGGATTCCTATTCGTTATAATCCTAAGACTCCATATGTTGCCATATAAACCATTGGATGAACAAGCAGTCTTACAGCTTAGACAGCTTAAAGCTTAAATAGCCATCATTTTAAGGTGCTGGCTCGGGCATTTGCAGCAAATTTCGAAAGTCTAAATGAAGCATAATGAGCTTTCAGTTAGCCAGTGTTGCTTCACTAATTTGCTCAATTCTCGGAGTTAAACAATAATTTTACATCATGTCAAAGCTTAGAATGTGCTTGTTACAACTAGGTAAAGTACATCAGTCTAATTTTAACTTTTCAACTTGGACATGCGATAACAAGGAAACCATTTTTGAACACGGATTTCTCGAAGCGTGGGAAAGCTAAAGAAAAGCAACCAGTTCAGACTGTAATAGAAACGTCTTCCCGAGGGCTATTTTTGCTGAAATTGTTTAACGTTCAAGTAAGGTTAGGTTAGGTAAAAATGTAAATGTTGTCTGATTTTCTTCAAAATTTTCAAGTTTGGACGCTTATTTCTCTCGAACAGAAAGACAAAATGCGAAGCCATGAAACATAGCCCTCGGCAGTTGTCCCATAAATGTGTGGCAAAGCCGTTTTTTAATTAGTTGCATGAGTTGAGAGAAATCCGTGTTCAAAACAATCTAGTCGCGATTTTCAAAAATTCACATTTTCTTTGCTGTGCGTAGGAAGAGATGCCGCGCAGAGCTATCCACTGGGTATTAAATGTCCTTTTGGACTACAAAAATATGCACAATACTTAACTGACGGACCAGTGCTGTAGAAACCGTCGAAATCAATATTCGATTTTTCCAAAAATAGTCTGCTTCGGACCTCGAAAAGCAATTTTGGCTGGTATCTCTTAAACCGTAAGGAATCGATGAATAATCTCAAGAGCAAAGTTGTAGGTCTTGGTAAGAGGATTCGATTGACTATAAGTTCGTTTGTGTAGGGTGCCCGTAGTGCAAGTTATGGCTGATTAAATCTATTTTTTCCAAGACTCATATTTTCACGCCGGGACTATTCTAAAATGTTTTGCAGGCAAAAAATGTAACTGTAGCAAATTTGTATGAATTTCAACTACAATTGCGCTTTCAAAGCCCAAAAATACACGAACCAGCAGCTTAAAGCTAGTGTGTCGCAGCTAGCTTTAGCACAGAACTATAAATGCGTCTTAACTGATGTAACGTTTAGAATCAATGTACTCATTACACGAGTAAGACATCAATATATCATTTAGCTATTTACTATTACTATAGACATTTATTCCACATAAATCAGTTTGTTATCTTGCTTGCCGCTCTGCTAAGATTACATGTCCTCAGGAAATTATACTTTCAAAACCGTGGTGAGCTTTGTAGTTAAGGCTTAAAACATTTACCCCAGTACATCAAAAGAGATAGTTCCCGTTTTATTAAATTTCGCAAGCTGGTTATTTTCAATGGTGAATCAAAACCTTTGAAACAATTGGACCTTGGAAGGAACAATAAACGATTTTACCATTGGAAGGAACAAGAAACGATTTTACCATTTTACCAATTTTTGTTGGCAAGTGGCCGCTTGAATTAACCACTGTTGAACTGTTCCTTAAGTTTACTTGAAAGTTTCAAGAAACTGTCAGCTTGTCAGTGCACACACTAAGCAACAAGGTCAGACCTTACCTACAAGACTGAACACAGTATGACGAAACATCCATATCCAACTTCGCTGATTGCATGCTGTTCTCCACACAGAGAACTATAACACATATACTTATTGATAAATTAAATTATTAATTCGTTCTGCTTTAGATACTGACCTGATAAAGGCAGGCTTACACTGTATCTATAAATGTAGTTTGCAGTGACCGTGGGTTTTAAGTTTTCAGTATAGCGAGCATGAAGTTATTCAAGCCTCTCAATATTCCTTTTCCAAGAATTACTTTTAAACGCTACGCATTCAACGTTCAAGAAATACGCATTTGCGAATTTTTAAGTAAGATTACAATCACAATTGCAAGATTAAAAGAATTAAATAAAAATAAGGTTATTTTAAATGAGAACAGTTAGCGAACGGTAAACGCTGCCCTTGAAACATTAAACATCAAATCACAAAACTGTGGAGTGTAAACCAGAATTCCGAAATTTCTAAGTCATACTGTCTCAATCTGAATTTGATTTCTGAAGCTAACAAGGTGGTACAAGGGGACAATTGGGTTGTTAGGAATAATTGGGGGTACTATTGTGAAATATGGGGGAGCTAGGGATTTTAACCGCTGAGCTCAAGCCCCAAATTTACAAGTAGGACTGTGCGCAAGACGCTGACCTGCGACTGCGGGTGGAGATATTTAGTCCAGGCGGCTCTCTACCACCGACTTGCCTCGCCAAGGGTGGAACGGGTAATTTTTGGGGGACGCCCACGGCGCCTAGCAAAAATTGGGGGACACACACACAGAAAATAGGCTCAGTTAGAGTTCAGCTCCGGGCTATTCCCAGAGCTCTACCTAGCTAAATAAAGAGACCCAGATCTAGTAAAATTAATAATAAAAGGATTAAGAAACAAAGACAACTGGCAGTTTAATGGGTCAACACGAGGCAAAGTTACGACAGGGGGAGTCCGTCCGGCGATGTCCAGACAAGACGGGCAAGTTAAGGCGGGCTACCCGCACAATAACAGCAAATGGACACACAGGGGATCACAGACAAAAGGGAGGGGACCAGCAACAATTCGGACGCAGCAATAAATACAATAAAAGAGGGGGAGGGGAAGTTAGCTAAAGGAAGTTAGACCCCGGGAAGGGAAACGGGGGCAACCCCGCTAGTTAGGTGGGAAAGGAAAAGGGGAGGGGAGTTAGGAATAAAATTAAGAGTAAGTAAAGAAAGGGGGGTTAGAAACACGAAAAACAATTAGGAAGTAAGTTAGAAGGGTTTTTAAAGGAAAAAAGACAAAGACGGAAACTTACTCTTTAGGTGTAGAAAAATGGGGGTGGGGCCCCGATCTCAAATGAACCGACCGCTCTGTAACTATGAAAACTCCCAACTGACGAAAGGGTGATGTAATCATTCAAGGAGAATTTTGTTATGCGTTGGGAACGGGAGGGTCTATCTTCGCTAAGCCAACAAGAATTGGAAATATGTGCAATGTTAAGTTTACGCTCAAAATTAGACAATTTTAGATATTTTTAAAGAACGAGCATAAAGTTAGCACTGCACAATATTTAGGGGAGGGGTTTACATACAAAATAATACATAATTATGGGACTTCCCAACAATTATAATCATACAATATTTATGGGGGATTTGGGGGATTTTAGGGGGTTTTGGGGGAGTTTTAGGAAAACAGTGAAAATGGGAATTATGAAAGGGCTTGGAAGGGGGGTGATAGCGGGGACGCTATTACCCACATTACATCTCCCCAGGGCTTAAAGCACGAGCCCCGACGAGTGCCAGAGGAAAAAGAGAAAGGAAAAAGGAGTTTTTAAGGGACGGGGTGCACAGTTGTCAATGATATATATAAAGTCAGTAACAAAACAAATATGAAAATATGTAAATAGAAAAATAAGCTCAACATTAAGGGACCTGGGATGGGGAAAGTAGCTTCGAATTTATGAAAGCATTATACTTTTTGAGAGATTAGAATAGGGAAGGGAGGAGGGAATGCCACAACCCACCAAGGTTCCGGTCATATATCATGCCAGCTTCGTAGGGCTATCTCAGGTACGGTGGGGCTACCCCAGCAACCTATACGAGCGCCCTAAGGGGGAAAGGGAGGGAAGGGGGTCACCTAGGCTACGCGATCGAACCCTAGGCTCAAAGGCGGTCTCGGACGTATTTTTGATGGGGAGAGGTGGGAAAATTTCGCAAAAGGGACTAGAAAATGGATATTGGCACCCATACATACAGGCCACATTTACGCTTCGTCATGCCCGTTAGGGCCTACGGTACGTTCACACACGCATTCACACAGAAAAACAGACAACCAAACCAATACCCGACGGCATGTTTTACCGTAAAAGGAGGAGAGGAAAGGGGAAGGGATTCAAAACAGAAAGGGTTCTACATCCGAGACGTAAATTTGCCCCCTCTGCGCAAATTGACCTACTTCGCGACAGTCAGGGGAAAAAGACCCTAGCGGCCCTACTTTGTTCGGACTGGGGGAAGGAAACAAAACTGGCACAATATATGGACTACCCCACAAAGAATCGAAATAAAGTGGCAAGAAAGGGAGGGTGGGATTTTTGTCAGCATAATCTCTCAAAAAGAGGGGCTTTCATTTAAGTAAAAGGTAAAATGAGAAGAGGGTAGGGAAAAGGAATTTGGTTGAGCTTAACAGGGGTTTTTGGTTTGATTAAAGCAGAAAAAAGACAAATGCAAAAAATCACAAAAAATACACGTAATTATATAAGGCAACAAAATAATACTGAGCAAGCAAACATGGCAGTAGATATAATTTTTGGTTAGTTAAATGTAGAGTTTTAGAAATTCAAGAAAAGAAAATGTTAGTTTAAGAGAGATTCAAAGAATGTTAGTTTTTAAAAGAAACTCCAGTGAATTTAAAATGTTAAAAGTAAATCCTTTTGGAATGTAAAATGGGATAAATTTTTAAAATGTTAAAGCACCGAACAAAACATATTATGCTATACATGACAAGAGAAAATAGACTATGAAATATAAAAAATATAGCAAGTAGCAAATTTTTAAATGACAAATAACAGTTCCAAAAGGCCACCAAACTTTTTCTTCTTAAAGTGATTCAGAGCTGGAGGGGTGGAGGCGGACAAAGCCCATCATAGTTCAGCAGGAGGGAGGACAGGGTCCATAACAGTGTCCTAATAGCACTGGCAAAAAGGAGTTGGCGCCATAAATCCAATAAGAGCATAATAGAAATATGATGATAAAAATCCAGAAAATAGGGACCACGATCCAGGGGTGGAAAGGCGTATAGGGAAAGCTGTCGATGGGCATGACCAGGGGAGGGACGGATCATGAATAGCCATAAATGTCCAACGGTGTTGATTAAGAATTCGCCAGAATGGAGGATAAAATGTTAGTAAGAGGAATGGGACGAAAGGGCAGGAGGGATGGGAGGGCAGGATGGGCGGAAGGGCGGGGGGCGATGGGCGGAGGATGGATCGGCCTACCAGCCGCGGAGGACCGGGGAGCGAGGATCGATCGGGAGGGGTTCGTTCGCCAATTGGGGGAAGGCAGGATTGCAGTGGGTAATATACCTGCCGCCGGGCAGTATACGCCCTTGGATCTGGGATTTGGATGGGTACCCGCCATGAAGACACTATGGCGGTTAATATCCATGACGAGGGGAGCCGCACGGAGACTGGCCGGAGGATTACGATCGTCGAAAAAGGGTGGATGGGATTGGCCACGGCGGCGGCGCTCCGCCATGGCTCGGATTCGCTGACGGAGGATGTCCTGGAAGGCGGAGAATTGGGTTTGGGTCAGGGGTTCACGGGTCTTGGGGTCTAGGAAGAAATCGTCTAGACCACCTTGGAGAAACCACAGGAGGGCTTCCAGCCAGATCCGTCCGGCTACGTTAAGACCGGTCCACGCGGCAGGGTTGTAGAGGTCCGGGTAGACGTCCGGGTCCATTTCTCCGATGGACGCGGCGGGTTGGCCGTTGATAAAGGGGGGCCAGGACTCCAGTACCCCAGAGAGGGTCATCCGAGGAATCAGCAAAGAGGTGGGTGGGGTAGGTGACGAGATGGATTCTCGTACAGGAGTTGGAAGGCTATGCGCACCATAGCCCGGGTGTTGAGGCCACCTGCCCAGTTGGCCTTCAGGGACTCTGGGGACGAGTTCAGCATTTGGGACACTTGGGTTTTACCGGGTGGTGGACCGGGAACGATGCTCAGTTGGCGCAGGAGGGGCTACCCCTCGCTGAGCTGCCGCCAACTGAGCCTCTGGACTAGCGGCTTGAGTTGGCCGCTGGGCTTCTGCACAATCTCAATGGAAGTGAACGAGGCCGCCGAACAACGTCCTGAGGCGGTCTCGGCTGGCGGGCGGGGATCAGATCGAACAGACGCTGATCCGGACGGCTGAGGGGGTGGGGACAGCCATTCCCCGCTGGCAGGGATAAGCGGTGTGGGAGCAGGACCACCGCTAACTCCAGGATGTCTGGAAGTACTGTATCTCTGTGGCACGACCTAGGGTAAGGTCTGGGTTGGGGCGAAGGCGGGGGAGGGGACGTGCTCGCCGCCTGAGCACGACTGGAACCGGAGGCAGCGCTCGCGCCAGATTGGGCACTGCCGGAAGTATCACAGCGCTCCCGGGAGCGTTGTGGGATTCGGACTTGGGCAGGGAGAGGGGGCGGGGTTTGCTGTCGACGGTGACGGTTGAAGGGTCTGAGGGGTGGGGTCGGCCGTGGCGCGCAGCCGTCATCCGTCGCCAGTCAATCTCGGCCCATGGGAGTTGGGGGTAGTGCCACTGAGACCTCTGACAAATAAACCGGCAAAGGAAAAAAAAAACATTCCTTCGCGAAGGATATGGGGAGGTTGGGCAGAGGTGTCAAGGTCCAAATCAAAGGACCAAGAGGGGACGGGCCAGGGGCCGATCGTTCGACAGGACCGACAAACATGATCTCCTCATAAATGGTGGTTAGCTCCTGATGCTGATATCGGGAGGGGCGTGCGTCTAGAGCGGTAAATTCCAGGGCTGGGTAGAGGGGGCCGGCACCCAGACGACGATGCTGGACGACGTCTTGGGTACCTGGGGGCCGTAGGATGCCGTGGGAGCCAGTTGGAGGGCCATTTGAAGGTCACAGATATTGACTTGCCGGGCTGCCCGGTGAGCCAGGGTAGCGTGGGTATAGACATCGTGTGCCTCGTACGCGATGTCCTGAATGTGGGGGAGCGGATCCATACCCTGGGTGCAACAGGTATGTTCCTTAGGGTTGGGGAAGGGGTACTCCGACGTTAGGCGGGACAGATGAGACGGCGGTCCGCGCAAAAAGCCTGCTCGGTCGGTAGCCTGGCTGGGCCAGGTAGGCATTTCGCGGACCACTTTAGGGGTTTTGGGGAGCTGCAACGCGTCTCAAGCGGGCTACCCGCTTGCTACGCTGAAAGGGCTGGGATAGATTGAGCGCCGGGCTACCCAGCCACTCTATCTAATTAATTTTGGCTCATTAGGAAGGGAAAGAGGTGCGGCTACTGAAATCCGGCGGTGGAGGGGGTAGATGGACCGGCACCATCTTCGTGTAGTTGTGGGACGGGACTTTGTTGCTGTCTCGGGGTGACCTCTTGCCGAGTAGCAGATGTGGGGGGTTGTCGGGCAGCAAATACTTGTTGGGCATAGGTTGCAGGGTTAGTAGCCATTCGCGCTGTAACGCGCTGTACTGGTACCCGTAGGTGTGGAGGTAGTGCTGCAGGGGGCCAATTTGGTGCCGGTACGGGATGGTGTGGTGGTAGTTCTGTAAGGTGTCCCCCAGTTCGTACTATAAGGGGTCCCGGCGCACAAATGTCAGAAGCTTCCAGTAAAGCTTGCAGCTCAGGGAGTCTCTGGGCCCATGGAATTCGATTCACAAATCTGGGAGTGCATCCGGAGGGCTGAGGGGCGATTATCCATTATTAACGTCTTCCGGGGGGCGATTATCCATTATTAACAAAACACAAGAAAAAACAAAACACTTACCGAGTTAGTTATATACGTATATCAAGAATTTGGGCAGCAATTGGGGACAATAGGGACTTTTTGGACGATATACGTATATAACTAGGGCAGGTCAGGGGTCTCCAGGCCAAGGGAACGAAACTCCGATAATACGTTTAGGCCAAAATTCGGGGGTTGGGTCGGTCTCCGGATCGACCTGGATTTTCGGGGAATCCGTCCAAGGGGTAGCAGCAATCCACCAGTTGGGGCTGACAAGGGCCAACAATACCGGGTTAGATTCCTGGGCGGGTCCTGGAATCTGACCAAATTTTACAAAATTTTATATTTCCCTCCCAAAAATTTTTGGGTTGGGGAGGGGCAAATTGGTATAAATTTAGGGCGGGTAGGGAGTTGCTGGTATAATGGGGGTAGATTATCACCTGGCGTGGTCCTGGTGATAATCTAGGGGTGAAGTTGGTCTGCCCAACTATAATAAAAAAAAATTTCAAACAGGTAGGAAAAAAAATAACACGACACGAAATTAGGCACAAGAATAAAATAAACACACCACTCGTCCGCAGAAAGGAAAACGGGACTAATAAAATTCACGGGGGATTGACAGGAAGTCAGGCGTCTGACTGGGACTTTAAGCGATGCGTGGGCGGGCCTTCAAAGGACCCAAGCAAAGTCAGGCGCCTGATAAGGACTCAAGCGGTGCGGGGGCGGGCCAAAAAAGTTAACACAAAGGTTTGCAATTGGGAATGACGTCAATTGCAGACCTTTGTGAATACACCCGGGGGGAATGGGTATATAAGACCGGCGAATCCAGTCAATATTAGGGAAAATGAATAGGGGGGGGGGGGAACTTTACAGGTAGTAGGTAGAGGAAAAAAATAATTTGGGGCTCTAAAAAAAAATTTTTTTTGGACTAGGGGGGGGGCTAGAAAAAATTAATTTAGGGGGGGGGGGAAATCGGAAAAATATTTCAGGGGGGGAAAAATAAAAGGGGAGAGCCTAGAGCTGGCAGCCTAATGTAAAATATGGGGGAGCTAGGGATTTTAACCGCTGAGCTCAAGCCCCAAATTTACAAGTAGGACTGTGCGCAAGACGCTGACCTGCGACTGCGGGTGGAGATATTTAGTCCAGGCGGCTCTCTACCACCGACTTGCCTCGCCAAGGGTGGAACGGGTAATTTTTGGGGGACGCCCACGGCGCCTAGCAAAAATTGGGGAACACACCCACAGAAAATAGGCTCAGTTAGAGTTCAGCTCCGGGCTATTCCCAGAGCTCTACCTAGCTAAATAAAGAGACCCCGATCTAGTAAAATTAATAATAAAAGGATTAAGAAACAAAGACAACTGGCAGTTTAATGGGTCAACACGAGGCAAAGTTACGACAGGGGAGTCCGTCCGGCGATGTCCAGACAAGACGGGCAAGTTAAGGCGGGCTACCCGCACAATAACAGCAAATGGACACACAGGGGATCACAGACAAAAGGGAGGGGACCAGCAACAATTCGGACGCAGCAATAAATACAATAAAAGAGGGGGAGGGGAAGTTAGCTAAAGGAAGTTAGACCCCGGGAAGGGAAACGGGGGCAACCCCGCTAGTTAGGTGGGAAAGGAAAAGGGGAGGCGAGTTAGGAATAAAATTAAGAGTAAGTAAAGAAAGGGGGGTTAGAAACACGAAAAACAATTAGGAAGTAAGTTAGAAGGGTTTTTAAAGGAAAAAAGACAAAGACGGAAACTTACTCTTTAGGTGTAGAAAAATGGGGGTGGGGCCCCGATCTCAAATGAACCGACCGCTCTGTAACTATGAAAACTCCCAACTGACGAAAGGGTGATGTAATCATTCAAGGAGAATTTTGTTATGCGTTGGGAACGGGAGGGTCTATCTTCGCTAAGCCAACAAGAATTGGAAATATGTGCAATGTTAAGTTTACGCTCAAAATTAGACAATTTTAGATATTTTTAAAGAACGAGCATAAAGTTAGCACTGCACAATATTTAGGGGAGGGGTTTACATACAAAATAATACATAATTATGGGACTTCCCAACAATTATAATCATACAATATTTATGGGGGATTTGGGGGATTTTAGGGGGTTTTGGGGGAGTTTTAGGAAAACAGTGAAAATGGGAATTATGAAAGGGCTTGGAAGGGGGGTGATAGCGGGGACGCTATTACCCACATTACACTATAACTGTTGTGTTCTAGTGGCATAGGTGAAATATGAAATCTAGCAACATTGTTTACTTTCAGTCTGAGATAAGCAAGGCATAACGTTTGAAGGCATCGGAAAATGGGGGTATCCGCATCCACACATTTGTATTATCCGTTTTTGCTTTGTCTCCTTTCTGCATTCCTATAAAGCAAAGTGATCCTAGATGCAGTACACAATGCCTAAATAAATCATTAACGTCCTGAGAGCATTCACATTTCAAGTCTAATTCAAATTAGCATCAAATGCATGATCGTTTTATAAGATGCGCAGAGAATTTAATTCCGACGATTCAGGTGTTTTCCTGAAAATTGATGTTGATTTATGTAAAGTACTTGGCTTTAATCCTTCATACGCTCTACACCGGTAAAATTAAATCAACCTTTCACATCTTTGGTACTCGTAATGCGGCGAGGCAGATGTGGTTTGCACTTTTATCCCATGTTTAAAATCACAACTGTTTAGTGAAGCCAGCAATAAGCATAAGACGGAAATTAAAGCAGAAAAGAAGGTGTGCAGTTCAGTCGGAAATATAGATTGTACTCCTACCCTGCTAGGGAAAGTATTTGTTTCATGCAAAGTGAAATGCTACACTTGACGAGACTCTTCTACCTATCTTTCTAACTGTCTTTCAATAATTCATTCCATTATTTCAGTTCATTCTGTTGCAAGCTGATGAAACAAGACCATTCACGAGATGTGCTTGCAAGTTTTAAAGTTCCAAAAAAAACATTGCCGAAGCTCAACAATATCAAACTAATTTAGGGCCACCAGCTTATCATTACAAAGGAAATTAATCACCACCGCATGTAACTGACACTCTCAATGCTGCTGAAATCGCTTTCCGTGGTTGTTGTGCAATTGCTGAATCGTCCGGATAGCTTTGCATACTGCTGCTGCAACAGTTACAAACTTTCAATTTGAACAGTGCCATAAACACTTGAAGCAAAAAAATCTATGGATAGTTCATACGCATAGTTCTAATTATTTATAACTTTCAACCTTACGTGAAGCGACGAATGAAAATGTTGCTCATTTTTAGTTCTAGTTGTACTTATTAATAAGTTTTGTAAGAATGATTTCTGTCCAAAAAATCCAGCTTAGCTTACGTTAGTAATAGTAATGGTGGTTGCCTGTCCTGGAGACAGAACAATGGCGTCTTCGTCCATAGTATTCGGCACGCCTGGTGGCGATACCAGAACCTTAATCCCGGTTGTGAACGATGATTCCAAGTATTCCTTCACGTTGAGCTTTAGAACGAGTTTTATTCCTAAAGATGCTTCATAAACGGTCAAACGATAATGGAATGTCGCACTGAAGATTTCACAATATTGTCGGGATATAAAATTGTCGTAATATTGTCATAATTATCACAATATAGTTCCCAAAGAGTTGGGTGGCCGTGCTGGCGCTAGTCTCCTAATTCTATGTCAAGCCCATACGGTTCACCAGACTTGTTATCATGCAGTTGATGGTTCAACAGCAAACATACTAGTCTAATACAGCGTTGTGAACAATAGAACTCAACAGCTCGCAAATGCTCAACATATTAATTAGTGCAAGAAGTCCAAATTGAATTATTAGCATGGTTTTTATGGTTAGTTAGAAATGTAGTTCATTCTCATTCCTATTCTCTTAAATCTTTAATTTAATAGTTATGAGAGAGAACATAATAGAAAATCAAATATAAACTAAATATAGCAGATTCAAGTTTTTTAGCTCATTGTATAAATAAACTTTAAATCATCTACTATATTACCATTAGCCTGATCTTCTGTACTGAAAGATGCTTTGTGAGCTCTGTCGCCGTTTATTGCAAAACAATTTCCATTAATGTGATCTGTTGTTATTTTATCGATTAATCTGCAATAATATATATGCAAAACGCTCCCTGATTTAATCGATGAACAGAATAGCTCAAGAAAGAAAGAAGAAAAACGTTAAAGAATCAACACTATGAATAGAATACGTTCCAGAAGCTTGCTCTATAATAGTTTGAGGCTGGAGGTGTAGAAGTATTTAAATAACTATAGAGCAATGGAGCCCAACATATCAATTGCAACGCGGCCGCACATGTACCGGTGAGTCAGCCTTTCCACCCTCTGATTTTGCCAATTTTGCTAAGTGCATACCCAATGACAGATATCAAATAGGTGACGCCTAACTACATAGTGTTCTTTCCGCTTTCCGCATGTGACTACTGTCTTAAGCACTTGTGGTTTACCTCGTGCAGTTGTTCTGCATGTTCCAGTAATCCAAACAAGATTCCACAGTCTCTTCTACGCTGAAGCCTGCATTCAAAAGTGTATTTCTATTTTCTGTTACAGTAATGTATGGTAAAAGTTCCGCCAAAAGGGAATCTAAAAACACGGGCCCATTCACTCCTACACTGGCAAATTTTTCCAGTGCTTCATCCAAAGAGTTCAACTCGACGGACTGCCCACCAGCTTCAGTCACAGATGCCATACGTAATTCTGCCAGAGTGGTAACTATATCAATGTATTGCGAGACTTCCATTTCAGTAACACACGCAAAACCGGTTTCGTAACTTCGGCATGTATCTCCTGCATTACAAGGTCCCGATTCACAGTTATCTGAAAATAAAAAAAACATATTGCATAATAAATTTCTACGAGACATAATTCCATACGAGACTTTGATTTTACTTAGGCGTGAAGTAAAATGCTGTTGCTATTTTCTGGTGCACTGCAAAGGTCAACTGCGAGTTTCTAAATTTAAAGAACTTGATATATTTCACTCAATTCTGTAGCACTTGTAGCAGCAGACGGACAGACAGAGTCAACTACATGGCTACCTTTCCTTGTGTATGGTGGGAGAATTGTTTGCTTATCAACTGGTGTTGGAATGGTAGACGACTGATCTGCAGTGGATGTTGTGTTAACGATTTCCGCACCAATGTTTTGTTTTGTAACTATCAATGCCGTCATTGTTGATGGCAAATCTTTTCTGGATGCCACTTCACTTAAATGTGAGGTATTGTCACTTGCTGCATTTATTTTTGTGGACGATGTTATTGTGAAAGCAGTTTCTGGAATTCCGATTAAAGAACCAGCAGTTTCTGCACTTATGATGTCCACTGTTAAGGCTGTAGTGAAAAGTGATGGGAGTTTATATGCTGCCGATGATTGTGCAGCCGGTGATCGAGTTGCCTGCGATTTTGGGGTAAATTTTGCGGGCTGTGGTGTGGATGCCAGTGATGATGGCCTGGATGTTGATGAATGCTTAGATAATGATGATGATGCTGATGATGATGATGATAGCAATGTTAAAGATGATGATGAAGATGATGGTGACAAAAGTGGTGAGGATGCAAAGGATGATGAAGGGGTCGATGATGAAGTCGATGATGATGAATGCGTAGGTAACGACGATCTTGCAGAAGATGATGGCAATGGCATCAACGTTGAGGATGGCAACAATTCTGATGATGATCCCGCTGATGACGAATGTGTGGACGGTGGTGGTGACGAAGACGACGACGACGACGATGATGATGATGGTGAGGATGATGAAGGCGATGGTAGTGCCAATGCTGATAATGACAACGATATTGACATCATTTTGGTTGTAAATGATGACAATGACAACAATGGTGACGATGACAATGATGCTGATGATGATCGTGTGGATGATGATGATGTAGATGATGATAATTTTGCTGATGTCGAAGGCGAGGGTGACGACGATATTGACGACGAAATGGTGGAAGATGATGGCGAGAGCAACAATTGTGAAGTTGTCAATAATGATGACGACGATGAGGATGTTGATGCCAATGATGATAAATATAGAGACGATGACGATGCTGATGATAAAGACAACAGTGGTGAGGGTGGCAACGATGACGACGATAATGATGTAGCTGATAATGATGATGATTGCGACAGCGATGTCGATAACGATAAATCTGTAAATGATGATGATGATGATGAGGAGGAGGAGGAGGAGGAGGAGGAGGAGGAGGAGGAGGAGGAGGAGGAGGAGGATGTAGATGATGATTGCAATGGCGATGTCGATGATAATAAATCTGTGGATGATGAGGAGGAGGATGAAGATGATGATGGTGGTGGTGACGCTGAGTATGACGATGACAATGATGATGATGGTAATAATGAAGTTTTCGATGAAGGCGCCGATGGCGATGTTAATGGTGGTGATGATGAGGATAGTGATGATGGTGATGACGTTATATATGGTGGCGATCTTGAAGATGTTGGTGTTG
>JASAND010013471.1:0-53903 GCA_030248195.1 Trissonchulus latispiculum
GAATACAGAGAAAAAAACCCCACTTTCAAACCCGTAAGAGAAAGTCGATTTTTTCAAAGTTCATTTTTTCCGGGCAAGTTTGGTATCATTCGAAAGCTCTTGGCCTGGACATTTCAAAAATGTAAATATTAGCTCTTAATTCCTTCCCGTTAATTAGTTATGCCTAATTAGCACTTTTCAAAATCCGCAAAGTGCCTTTATAGCTCATATTATGGGGGGCTCTCCGAGCTCCCCCATGATTAATTCCTGTCCGTTATAATACATTAATGTCATAATATATTTCTGTCTGTCATAATAATTTAATTCATGTCTGTTCAAGTTTGGTGATTTTTTATCACATGAGTGAAAATTATCAAAAGAATGTAAAAATTATGAAAAATGGCGGTTATTACCAAAATTTGTTGATTTATGTCAAGTTTTTTTAGCTTACTACACAGTTGATAGAAACTTGCTAATACTTTCATAAGACGTGTTTTTATGCGTTTTCATGGTCCAAAACGCCTGACCTTCCCAAATTCTGAACTGAAAATTCAGCAAAAATCGGGATTTGAAAAGCAAAAATTTTTGAAAATTTGCCTATTTTTGGCAAAAATGTGGGCCCCCAAAATATCCCGAGGTGGGGGAACGAAGATTCCGGGAGAGGGCGACTTGGGGGGAGATATTTTCGGGGGGGGGGGCGGTCAATTTGGGCGCCCCCCCCCCCCCCCCCCCCCATAAAAATACCCTGACGATTGAAGCAAAATTACTCAAAACACACTTGTCTTGTTTTGAGGGCCCATGGGGACTACAAAATAATATGTGAAAATGAGCAAATCGAAGATGGTCCAAAAATCGGCGAAAAAGTGATCACCCCCCCCCCCTTTAAAGCCAGGTTCATACTTACTTTCCGTTTGTCCTTTTTTCTGTTTGTGCGGTTGTCCGTTTTCAAAAAAGACAAAGTGGTTCATACTCGTGTTGCTAATTGTCCGTTTGTCCGTTTCCGATTGTCCGAATCGATGGTGTCTGTTTCGCTGTTTTAATACACCATTAAACTTTTGTTGTATTGCTGGATTGCTGTTTCTATTTTTGAGTCACCTGACACTTTCTGTGTATCTGATTGGTTACGGCATTATGTTGTGTAAAGAGCTAAACTCTAGCTAACGTTATTAACATTATCTCGAAGCTTCTAGAAACTGCGCGAATACGTAACATCAAGAGTGCATAATTGCACTATATATAAGAAGAAGAGTAAGCCACTAGAGGGCTTCTCTTCTTGGCATTGCGTAACGGTGCTCCGACCACAATACGCGAATGTTCCCCCGTTTGGTGGGGGGGGGGGGTAGCTCTCTTCAACAAAGCATACCCCCCCTCCGTTTGGTGAGGGGGTAGCAGAAAAGAGGTCCCCGTTTGGTGGGGGGGTAGCCAACAGCCAATCAGAATGCAGACCCCCTCCCCGTTTGGTGGGGGGGGGTAGAGCAGAGGATTACGGTAGTTTTTGTTCTATTTGAAAATGGGTCCCCGTTTGGGGGGGGGGTAGCAAAAAGAGGTCCCCGTTTGGTGGGGGGGGGGGAGCACACAGAGGTCCCCGTTTGGTGGGGGGGGTAGACTAAGGGTCGCCAACAGCCAATCAGATTCATCCAATCTTAGCCTGACTTGTCGACCCCCCCCCCAAACGGGGACCCCAGTCGGCCTTCCCCCCCCCCCAAACGGGGGACCCCCTTTATACCCCCCACCAAACGGGGACCCCTTTTGCCTACCCCCCCACCAAACGGGGAGGGGGTATGCTTGTCGACCCCCCCCCACCAAACGGGGGAACATTCGCGTATTGTGGTCGGAGCACCGTTACGCAATGCCAAGAAGAGAAGCCCTCTAGTGGCTTACTCTTCTTATATAATATAAAGGAATAAATTATGGACTCTTGGTAACAGTCATGCAATCATGCAATCATTTTCATATAAGAGCATATAACAGATGCCTATAAAAGCCGTATTCCCAGACGCTAGTCAGTCAGTTGCTACTTGTCTTTCGACCAAACCAGTTTGTCTTTACTTTGTTGGGCAGCCAGTTACTTCAAGGGATTACAATAGCTTGAGGCTACATATGCTGCTCTAAGGCAGCAGGACGAAGTAGAAGACAGCCCACACTGAAACTGAAGTTGAAGTCAGAGGCGCATACACACACTGACGACCCATACACACAAGTACACCACAGACCACATGCACTCCACGCATACACACTGAGTCCTATCGTTCTCTGCTTTTGCAACGAACTTTTGTAACGAATAATTCTTGATTATTAAACGGCCGTCATTAGTTTTCTAGTTTATTCTAAGTAGATGCCCAGCCAGTGATCGGTTCAGTAGAGTAGCCGGTCACAGCTGCTTCGAATTTCCAATCTCTCCAAAAACTTTTGAAAACTTAAAATAAAGCTTTCAAAGTAACTGCTTAATGCAGGCAATAATTCAACCAATAAATCTTTGAAACATTCGAAAATTAAATGCAAACGTTAAGTTAAGCTAGCACATGATAGTTCTAATCATTTTTGATTGGCTGCTGCATACTGACAAACGGAAAAAGTTAAACACTGCTTAATCGAAACGGACAACAGCAATACAGCAAAACAGCAAAGGTATGAATCAACCCTGGAAACAGACAAAAACGCAAACGGACAAGCAGCAAACAGCAGTACTGCAAAGCAACAGAACAGCAAAGCAGCAAAACAGCTGAAGTATGAATCAATTTTAAAACGGAAAAACAGACAAACGGACAAAGCGACAACAGAAACGGACAAACGGACAGACGTATGAACCGGGCTTAAGGGGGGGTCCACCATGAAAAAATTTGTAGTCACGGATTTCGCTCATTTTTACACATAATGTAGCCACACATGTTGTGCGTACCAAGTTTAAATATTGAATTGTTTCATCCATGTCTCCGCGAGTTACGAGCTATCAACTGCTTGCAATTGTAATAATGGGCGAAACGAGGGTACCGCTTGAGACTAAAGCAATTTTCCTTAAACAGTCTTCGATTTTGGAACTTCAATGGGCTGTACATTTGAAAATTGATCTAAAGAACTAATTTTGCCCCGGTGTTGGCAGGCTAAACGTGATTTCATGCCTTTTTAACGACTTTTAGGGAGCAGCAAAGCCAATGTTAAGGTTAAATCACAAAACACTTTAACAGCCATTAACTTCAATTTGGTGCATTTGCGGACCATAGCCCAAGAAGAAAAAATGTTCCCCGCATTAAGAGCTTTCGATTGATGTCAAATTTATCATGTTTTGAGAAATTTGAAAAAATCGATATTTTTGCTATATGGGTGCCAGTCCGACAGATTGGGATGCAGCGACCACGTTGGGCTACTTAGCAGGAATAGTTGTAGTCAACACTGAACTGCAGACACCAGAAATAACGTGAAACGAGATATTTTGGCATTTGGTAGCTGCTGATTGCAATGGTCTCACGTAATAGGCAAAAAATCAAAAAAATTCAAAATTTTGATAAAAAAAATAAGATTTTTGATTTAGACCTTTGAATTTTTGTAATGCTTGCTCAAAGTTACAACCTCCCAGTTTCCACTAACGAAAAACGTCAATTTTCGCAGTCAGCAAGCTTCAAAAATTATTTTAAAAATTTCAAAGGCCTAACTCAAAAATCTAATTCCAACAAATTAAAGTATATAAATAGACGTTTCTAATGATACCAAATTATACTGATAATCTTTGCCCAGTTTCGAGATTTTTTGACACTAATCAAAAAATTGAAACTTTTCCAGTTTCCTATGTTTAACACATGAGATCTCAACTTTGAAGTGAAATTACTCATTAACCGTAAAAGATCCTACTTTAATTTCAAAAACTCGTTAAAATATACCAATCGGAGAACAAAATATGTGAAAATGAGCAAAATCGGAGATGGTCGAAAAATCGGCCAAAAATGGACCCCCCCCCTTAAGTAGTTTTTTGAGAGGCTAACAAACGCATTCAGTATCTCCAGAAGGATAGAAAACCATCATCAAGCCGGATCATTTTGAAATTCTCTTTCACATACTATGCGCTTTACCTGAACTGATTATCGTTGACGGAATAAACGGCAGTAGCTGCGACTGAAAGCTTCTCCAATCTAGGCACTTCACACATACACCACCATTCTTCCATAATGACTTGACAGAAGACGCACTGCTATCTTCACAGTTAATGCGAACGTTAAAGTTTAAAGCCTCCAGAACGTCTGGGTGAAAGTCACTGAATGCAAATTTTGACACAATGTCAAAAGATTTGAGCAAACAGAGACCGGCCAGTCCAAGTCCAGATCCCAGTTCCAGTACACATGATCCCAACTTGGTTGGATGGTGCAAAAACCAGGACACCATGGCATAAGCTCCGGGCCATATACTGAGACCGGTGGACCCTACAAATAAAAATTATATGGAAGTATGTAGCGCAAGTACAACAAATGAATACAGCAACGGAACAGTTTTTCCTTTTCCAAATTCATCAGAAAAAATAATAAATACAGAAGAAACCTTCTTCGGTCCTTTTTTTCTTGTCCATCCGTGCTTTATAATTACGATTGTATATAAGTATACCGCTGCATAAATTTAAATCGTTCTCTCGAATCACCACAGCCCTCCAGTTGGAAAGAATAAAAGTTCTATAATGCCACTGTAGATTGGCCGGTTCATCGTCACCAGAAGTATCTATACAGAGATCACAATATAATTCATACAAATCATCTGATACGTCACGGCTAGATTCTTCCATCTAAATGCAATAACTCTATTTTAAATCTATCTACAACTAACATGCAGATAATCTGGTCGCTCCAGCTTGTCTGCTACTTTTCTTCTTCTGTTCTACGCTTTCACTATAGAACACGTTTAATTAAATGTTTATGTTCCGCCCACCAATGGATCACCCCACTTTATTGTTTCCACTTATTCCGGCCGAGAACCAACGACAAGAAATTGAAATGCTAATCATAACTGGTTCCACCTTACCGTCGTAAGCAACACCTTTAGGAAACGGCGACAGTAGCTTCTAGATATAGGATATTTCATCGTGAGAAACTGTCTACAAATTTTGGGAATATGGGCAATGAATTCCAGGGAAGCCTAAACAATGAAAAACTAGCAGTACTGAGCAAAGCAAACATCAACCAACGCATTTTTACTGCTGCCGATTCTACCACTGACCTGCAACCGTTGGAATGGTATCTGTCGGACTGGCACAGGAGAGCTCTCAAACCGCAACTTATGTAGCAAGTTGACACGTGCAACTATTATTCATCATCGGCATGAGCACTGTCGCTGTCCATGTTCTGTGACCCGTTAAAATTATCTTACGGAAGATGATCATGCAACCATTTATCTTACACTTGTCACTAGTTAAGGGTTGCAATGAACAAGCACGAAATATTGGTGTCGACACTGGGAAGAATTACGTAACGGTATACGTCTACGTACTTCCAGCCACAAAACATAACGGGCTAACTAACACGGGCAGATCCACCACGGTTTGTGAGAGGGGCGTCCTCTCCACTTTCAGGTTTCTTACCTTCCTCCACTCAGAAGTCCCCATATAATGCCAAATCTTAAGTTTTTGATAAAACTTTTCCACATTCGCATTATTTGGTCTAAAATTCCTTTTACCATAATTGAATTTTTGAGCACTTTTAGCTTTTATAGAATAGAAATAGGCTATTGTTATGATAATATAGGTACATTGTACATATATATACGTACTTTCACTTTTAGGCCACATGAATCCCCCACTGACTTTCCCAGCCAGTGGCGCACATAGGTAATTTTTTCAAGGGGGGGCGGACCTCAAAAAAATGTGGGGGTCTGGGGGCAATATTTTTTGCAAACAAGGTTTAAAATTCAAAAATAAGCGACATTAAACAAAAATAGAATAAATTTCGCGCCTAACAGTGGCGCACCCAGGATTTTGAAGAGGGGCTGGTCGAGCATTAAATTTTTTGCTTCCGCCAGATGGACAAGATTTCGAAATTGCCGTCCATCCACGCGGGGGTCTAGGGGGCGGAGCCCCCAGAAGTTGAGAAAATTTTAAAATTATGAAAATATCCGCAATGGAAACCTTTAAAAAGATTTATATAAATAAAAGTTGAGAATATTTTGAAATTACCGTATTATGCCAAACAGTGGCCCATGGACGTTTTTTCAGAATCGGCAATTTCAGATTTGATTTTTGTAATCCAAAAGACCGCCCACCCCCCGAAAAAAACGCCCAAGGGCTATATTTTGGAAGCCGTCTTATAATTACAGCTTTGCCAATTTTCCATAAATTCGATAAATTTCTACGGACAAGCTGCTCGGCACGTGTCAGTTGCTCGTAATATGTCTATCCAAAGAACCGAAGATTGATTATAAGCCTTCAAATAGCTTAAACAGTGACAACTTTATTCACGAACTTTTAATTTTGTCATGAAAGTGAGCATTGAGAAATCCAAAAAAGCGCCCACCCCCCGAAAAAACGCCCATGGGCGTTTTATTGGGTGGGCCACTGTTTGACATAATACGGTATGAACAATGTGCTTGTAATGGCAATTGGCAACCGTTATTAAAAGCTTTGAAATATATTGTGTATATACGTATGCGAAATTAAATGCGTTTGGAACGCAACAAATTTAAAGAAATTGAGCCATAAAAGCGCCGCAGGCGAGAAAAATAACGCTGAAATAAGGGTAGATTAAGCAAAAATGAACTCAATTTTGCGCCGCCCCCCCCCTTAAGTGCGCCCCTGTTCCCAGCCACCTAGTCAAAATGAACCAAAATTTTTGAAAATCAAACAAATTGTTATAAATCGTTAGTTTTGTCATGGTTTTTGAATAAAAGCAACTATGGTAATTTTGAGTATAATGCCTGGAAGTTAGAAAAATCTGAATTTGTAAGAAAATTGTTACAAGGTTAAGACTTAGACCCCCAATTTTCAGGCCCCAGCAGTGGTGGCCTCGGTGTATCTTTACAACCACCCCAACATTTGCTGCCCAAAAGTAAACCAAATATAACCGTACAGTATACACGTACTGCTGTGTCAAGTGATTTGATAGGTTGTGCTGATAGAATCTGACGAGCAAAGGAGAAAAGCCCATCCGGGCATTCCAGCAAAGCATCGTTTATGGACTGAAAATCTGTATTCATTTATCCGATGTTTTATCACGATACGATTTCAGATAAACAGGGGTTGCATCTTTGTCGACGCGAGACCGAAATTTCTTTGACTTTTTGGCATCAATGGCTGCGAACGATGCAGGAGGAGCGTAAACAGGGCGTGGATACGGATTTCGGTAGTGTAAAGCTAAATTACAAAATAAGTACATGCTAACAAAAATTTTCTGTTCTTCCAGAATCCATTCTGTTTTTCGAAAATCTTCAAGAAACAACCTCAGAATAAGAGAAAGACGCAACATTATAGGGGGAGCGCTGTCGCGCCCCCCTATAATACTCTCTATTGAACACGTTAACAGTATATATATATATATATATATATATATATATATATATACAAGTAACAAAAATGCTCCACACAAAAGGGGATAATATGTGTGTTGGGCCTATGTCTGTCGTTTAAATTCCGGTTGAGAAAGCAAGTATATAAATCCGACACAGCAAGTTTGGGTGGGTGGTTCTATGGCGAAAGTTGTTCAGTTCGATGCGGGCCTTCATTTGACTCGAAATTTGACCACTTTTGAAAATTTTAATTTTTGACCCAAAATCGCCTAAGTTCCCACCCCACCCCACCACAGGCCTCTACAGCCACTTTAGGTACGCACTTCTATGACAAAAGTTGCTCAGTTCGATGCGGGCTTTCATTTGGTACCAAATTTGACCACTTTTGAAAAATTTTATTTTTGACCACTTGACCCCCTACCCGATTTACCCTTCAAACGGCAAAGTGGAGCCAGTCCAGCAAGGGTGGGTCGGACGGCAAAACGGACTCCGGGAATGAGCTGGGCGCACCAGAAAACCTCTATAGACAAAGTTTTGAGAGGCCATGCACAGTCCTATATGGTGTTCTTGGAAGTCGGTACCGACTTGACCCTCCCGACAGCAAAGTGGAACCAGCCCAGCAATATGGGTGGGTCCGACGGCAAAACTGCTTACGGGAATCAATTCGCCGTGCCAGAAAACCTTTGTATGAAAGAATTGAGCTTTCTAAGTTGAATACACAGCGAGAAATTTCGATTTTTCATTTTTCGAATTTTCACCATTTTTGACCGGCCACTGTGGTCGTATGGGAAGTGATAGAGAAACGAGACTTAGCTATTTAGTTAGTTCAATATAAGTTTCTGAATATAAAAAGAAATCGGCTCCAGCTCTTAACGTTCGAGCTGCGCAGCGACCACAAAAATTGTCACTTTTCGCTCTGAGCCGACTTTGCGGCGCCGCTGCGGCGCTGTGGCGCACCTGCAGCGCAAAAAAAGTAGCGATTCTTAAATGGCGCATGGGGTACTACCAGACCCTATACCCCTTTAGGTCCGGCCTCCGCTGCAGACTACGTGAAAGAGGCGGAAAGTCAGGACAATACGACCATTAAATAGGAGAAACCGGAAAAAAAACATCGCCGCCATAACCGGTCCGGGGCGCAACTTTTTAACGGAAAGTGATACGGGGCTGAAACTTCGCTCACATACTAAACTCGATGTGCTCTACAATTTGCGCAGGATTTTGCGCAGCCTCTGCGCAGCTTATTTTACGGTGTCTCCAGGGACTTTTGACACATATTATAGGGGTCGCTGCCGCGACCCCTATTATATATATATATATATATATATATATATATACAAGAATAAAAATGCTCCGATGGAGCATGAAAAATGCAATATGGGTGACATTCGGTTGGAAATGGACAGAAGACTAGGTTTTAAAACGTTAATATGGGAGGGGCAGGTTGTAAATGCCAGGAGGACTAGGTTAAAAGCGCACTAATATGGACCAGCTTCGCTGAACAACCCATATTCGCGAAAATTGACCAGTTTCTATCGGCTGCTGCTTGCTGTTGCTATCGGGAGTTCTTCGGAAAATTGTACGATTTGTCAGCATGGCCTGCAAGTGTAATGTAGTGGTTCTCCATATACAACTTAATATATAATACACGTACATGATGTCAACTGCTTTTCGCATCAACTTAATACATACAAGATTCTGCGCTGACAGTGCAGAAGAAATACCTTGAGCACCTCTCTACCAGAACTGCATTGTTTATTTGAAATCAGCTTTAATATTTCAAAATCGTCCCGCTCGCTTTGAAAGCTGAAGAATGTAGATCTTACTAGTACGCATGTCACGTGGAGTGGAGCATGAGTGACCGCGAATAAGGGTTGTTCAGCGAAGCTGGTCCATATTAGTGCGCTTTTAACCTAGTCCTCCTGGCATTTACAACCTGCCCCTCCCATATTAACGTTTTAAAACCTAGTCCTCTGTCCATTTCCAACCGAATGTCACCCATATTGCATTTTTCATGCTCCATCGGAGCATTTTTATTCCTGTCCTATTTCATTTTTAAGGTTCTCAGTAAAAGCAAAAACGTTAAGGCTGTGTGAAAGAAACTTTAAAAATTCCGCCAATCATTAATTGTCAACCGAAAGTACAGAACAAAGAAGCTTGAAAAGTTCCAATTTCTTCCCTTTTCTCTTTTGATAGAAATCCAACATCCAGTATATACCCATGGCTGCAATAGACTTATAGATACTGTATATATATACGCATATATATATATATATATGTACTTTTTGTTTTATAAATACTTGGTTTTGCTGCAGCTCTTTTATGGTGGGTAAGCCTTGGGGGGTAGACAGGGGGAGGAGGAGGAGGGGAAGGAAAATTGAAATTGGATTATAAGTAGTAAGGAAGTTCTTAAAAGGTAGATCTTATTATTAATTTTATTTCGGTTTGAGGATTAGTTATGGCTTTTTGACTTATGTGTGTGCGTATATATATATACATATATAATATAATATATATATTTATATGATTCTGTATGTGAAAACCCCGTGTTATATATCTTATACACAAACTTTTCTTATCTATATAATTTTTCTTCGTAACAGTTTTTCTTTTCTTTTTTTACATTTTTTAAAAAGGTTAATAGGTGAAATTCTCCTTTAGCAAATTTAAGTTCTAATCTAAACTTACCTTTGTTCTTATGAGTTGTCTCAGTAGGTATCTGTGCTTCCATTGGGGCCGCCAGCTAGCTTGCTGATTCGTTGTTATACCATTTAATTTTATATGATGAATGTTGCGATGATGAGTTTGATAACTAGCGACATTAGAATGGAAGCACGGATGCTAGAGGTGAGCCCCTCAACGCCATACAGAAGGATATAAACATTTTTTTATATCAATGAAGGCGTGTGAGGGGGACGGATTCACCCTATAAAAATCTATTCATTCATTCAAACATTCATTCATTCAGTTCCTGGTTCAAGCTACTGGAGATAGTTGGAAGGCTGAAATTTTGCATACAAAGGTTATTGGGCATGGGGAATTCACTGGTGGTGTTACTTTGGTGATCGATCCATGGCTGGCCAGATCTGGTTCTTACTGGTTCAAAGTTGAACCAGTTCCTGGTTCAAGCTACTGGAGATATTTGGAAGGCTGAAATTTTGCATACAAAGGTTATTGGGCATGGGCAATTCACTGGTGGTGATACTGTGATCCGACCCATGGCTGGCCAGATCTGGTTCAACTGGTTCCACATTGAACCAGTTCGTGGGTCACGCTACTGGAGATACGTGTTTTGCTGATATTTTGCATACAAAGGTTATTGGGCATGGGCAATTCACTGGTGGTGTTACTTTGGTGATCCGACCCATGGCTGGCCAGATCTGGTTCAACTGGTTCAAAGTTGAACCAGTTCCTGGTTCAAGCTACTGGAGATAGCTAGAAGGCTGAAATTTTGCATACAAAGGTTATTGGACATGGGGAATTCACTGGTGGTGTTACTTTCGTGATCCGACCCATGGCTGGCCAGATCTGGTTCAACTGGTTCAAAATTGAACCAGTTCCTGGTTCAAGCTGCTGGAGATAGTTGGAAGGCTGAAATTTTGCATACAAAGGTTATTGGGCATGGGGAATTCACTGGTGGTGTTACTTTGGTGATCCGACCCATGGCGGGCCAGATCTGGTTCAACTGGTTCAAAGTTGAACCAGTTCCTGGTTCAAGCTACTGGAGATAGCTAGAAGGCTGAAATTTTGCATACAAAGGTTATTGGGCATGGGGAATTCACTGGTGGTGTTACTTTCGTGATCCGACCCATGGCTGGCCAGATCTGGTTCAACTGGTTCAAAATTGAACCAGTTCCTGGTTCAAGCTACTGGAGATAGTTGGAAGGCTGAAATTTTGCATACAAAGGTTATTGGGCATGGGGAATTCACTGGTGGTGTTACTTTGGTGATCCGACCCATGGCTGGCCAGATCTGGTTCAACTGGTTCAAAGTTGAACCAGTTCCTGGTTCAAGCTACTGGAGATAGCTAGAAGGCTGAAATTTTGCATACAAAGGTTATTGGGCATGGGCAATTCACTGGTGGTGTTACTTTGGTGATCCGACCCATGGCTGGCCAGATCTGGTTCAACTGGTTCAAAATTGAACCAGTTCCTGGTTCAAGCTACTGGAGGTAGTTGGAAGGCTGAAATTTTGCATACAAAGGTTATTGGGCATGGGGAATTCACTAGTGGTGTTACTTTGGTGATCCGACCCATGGCCGGCCAGATCTGGTTCAAATTTGTCGTAAACTTAAAACTATGTCTTTCTTTTCAAACCGAGTTGTAAATGTTTGGAATTCCTTGCCTGGTGATGTTGTTAATTCACCTAGTGTCAACCAGTTCAAAAATTCATTAGCAACCTGCAATGTTGTTACATCATTTCTTCAAGGGCGCGCCTTACGAGAGACTTAGTCTTGTGCGTGCTCTATCCTTATTGTTGCTAAAATTAAGCAAAACTCGCACTCTTTCTCTCTTTTATTTGGGGGGGGGGGGGACCCACCTCATTTCTTATATATGGCATGGCGGATTTTATACTGTTTAGAATCTACTGTAGATCGTGTAGTACGCTTACGAGCTGGAAGGGCTTTCTTGCTGGTAGCGTATATATATAGTTCCTCTTGAAGTCGGCCCTATGACTTGTCATTGTATAAAACGATTTTTTTTCATAAATAAAGGCGGGGAAAGCGCCAGAAAAGATAATGAATGAATGGCTTGCATACATGCATAGCGTTGACTATACATATATGCTTTCAGGCATGCCACGTTCCTCCATTAAAAGAGAAGCCCCTGCAGCAAAGCTCTATTTGTCATCCCTAATCATCAGGATGAACGGATGGCAAATAGATTATATACGGTTCTCTTACGCATCTCATTTATAAATACTGTACTCATGTATACGTATATATATATATACATATATATGTACTTTTTGTTTTATAATTACTTGGTTTTGCTGCAGCTCTTTTATGGTGGGTAAGCACATATGGGTAGGTAGACAGGGCGTGGTATGCCGACGCCAAAGGGGAGCTGAGACGAGGACATGCTGTGCATGTCAAGGCAAATCACTTTGAAATTTCGGCATATATACACATATATGTACGTGATATGAAGTTCTTAAAAATGCGTCAGCATCTTTATTATTAATTTTATCTTTCGGATATATGAACGATGAATTCCAGTATATACATAAAATGGCTTTTTGACTTATATATGTGCGTATATATATACACATATATAATATATATATATATTTATATGATTCTGTATGTGAAAACCCCGTGTTATATATCTTATATACAAACTTTTCTTATATATATAATTTTTCTTCGTAACAGTTTTTCTTTTCTTTTTTTACATTTTTTAAAAAGGTTAATAGGTGAAATTCTCCTTTAGCAAATTTAATTTCTCCTCTAAACTTACCTTTTGTTCTTATGAGTTGTCTCAGTAGGTATCTGTGCTTCCATTGGGGCCGCCAGCTAGTTGTATACGTATATATACCATTTAATTTTATATGATGAATGTTATTATGTTGAGTTTATAACTAGGGACATTAGAATGGAAGCACGGATGCTAGAGGTGGGCCCCTCAACGCCATACAGAAGGATATAAACATTTTTTTATATCAATGAAGGCGTGTGAGGGGGGCGGTTTCACCCTGCCATTCATTCATTCAGATTCAGATTCATTCAGTTCCTGGTTCAAGCTACTGGAGATAGTTGGAAGGCTGAAATTTTGCATACAAAGGTTATTGGGCATGGGGAATTCACTGGTGGTGTTACTTTGGTGATCCGACCCATGGCTGGCCAGATCTGGTTCAACTGGTTCAAAGTTGAACCAGTTCCTGGTTCAAGCTACTGGAGATAGCTAGAAGGCTGAAATTTTGCATACAAAGGTTATTGGGCATGGGCAATTCACTGGTGGTGTTACTTTCGTGATCCGACCCATGGCTGGCCAGATCTGGTTCAACTGGTTCAAAATTGAACCAGTTCCTGGTTCAAGCTGCTGGAGATAGTTGGAAGGCTGAAATTTTGCATACAAAGGTTATTGGGCATGGGCAATTCACTGGTGGTGTTACTTTGGTGATCCGACCCATGGCTGGCCAGATCTGGTTCAACTGGTTCAAAGTTGAACCAGTTCCTGGTTCAAGCTACTGGAGATAGCTAGAAGGCTGAAATTTTGCATACAAAGGTTATTGGACATGGGGAATTCACTGGTGGTGTTACTTTCGTGATCCGACCCATGGCTGGCCAGATCTGGTTCAACTGGTTCAAAATTGAACCAGTTCCTGGTTCAAGCTGCTGGAGATAGTTGGAAGGCTGAAATTTTGCATACAAAGGTTATTGGGCATGGGGAATTCACTGGTGGTGTTACTTTGGTGATCCGACCCATGGCGGGCCAGATCTGGTTCAACTGGTTCAAAGTTGAACCAGTTCCTGGTTCAAGCTACTGGAGATAGCTAGAAGGCTGAAATTTTGCATACAAAGGTTATTGGGCATGGGGAATTCACTGGTGGTGTTACTTTCGTGATCCGACCCATGGCTGGCCAGATCTGGTTCAACTGGTTCAAAATTGAACCAGTTCCTGGTTCAAGCTACTGGAGATAGTTGGAAGGCTGAAATTTTGCATACAAAGGTTATTGGGCATGGGGAATTCACTGGTGGTGTTACTTTGGTGATCCGACCCATGGCTGGCCAGATCTGGTTCAACTGGTTCAAAGTTGAACCAGTTCCTGGTTCAAGCTACTGGAGATAGCTAGAAGGCTGAAATTTTGCATACAAAGGTTATTGGGCATGGGCAATTCACTGGTGGTGTTACTTTGGTGATCCGACCCATGGCTGGCCAGATCTGGTTCAACTGGTTCAAAATTGAACCAGTTCCTGGTTCAAGCTACTGGAGGTAGTTGGAAGGCTGAAATTTTGCATACAAAGGTTATTGGGCATGGGGAATTCACTAGTGGTGTTACTTTGGTGATCCGACCCATGGCCGGCCAGATCTGGTTCAAATTTGTCGTAAACTTAAAACTATGTCTTTCTTTTCAAACCGAGTTGTAAATGTTTGGAATTCCTTGCCTGGTGATGTTGTTAATTCACCTAGTGTCAACCAGTTCAAAAATTCATTAGCAACCTGCAATGTTGTTACATCATTTCTTCAAGGGCGCGCCTTACGAGAGACTTAGTCTTGTGCGTGCTCTATCCTTATTGTTGCTAAAATTAAGCAAAACTCGCACTCTTTCTCTCTTTTATTTGGGGGGGGGGGACCCACCTCATTTCTTATATATGGCATGGCGGATTTTATACTGTTTAGAATCTACTGTAGATCGTGTAGTACGCTTACGAGCTGGAAGGGCTTTCTTGCTGGTAGCGTATATATATAGTTCCTCTTGAAGTCGGCCCTATGACTTGTCATTGTATAAAACGATTTTTTTTCATAAATAAAGGCGGGGAAAGCGCCAGAAAAGATAATGAATGAATGGCTTGCATACATGCATAGCGTTGACTATACATATATGCTTTCAGGCATGCCACGTTCCTCCATTAAAAGAGAAGCCCCTGCAGCAAAGCTCTATTTGTCATCCCTAATCATCAGGATGAACGGATGGCAAATAGATTATATACGGTTCTCTTACGCATCTCATTTATAAATACTGTACTCATGTATACGTATATATATATACATATATATGTACTTTTTGTTTTATAATTACTTGGTTTTGCTGCAGCTCTTTTATGGTGGGTAAGCACATATGGGTAGGTAGACAGGGCGTGGTATGCCGACGCCAAAGGGGAGCTGAGACGAGGACATGCTGTGCATGTCAAGGCAAATCACTTTGAAATTTCGGCATATATACACATATATGTACGTGATATGAAGTTCTTAAAAATGCGTCAGCATCTTTATTATTAATTTTATCTTTCGGATATATGAACGATGAATTCCAGTATATACATAAAATGGCTTTTTGACTTATATATGTGCGTATATATATACACATATATAATATATATATATATTTATATGATTCTGTATGTGAAAACCCCGTGTTATATATCTTATATACAAACTTTTCTTATATATATAATTTTTCTTCGTAACAGTTTTTCTTTTCTTTTTTTACATTTTTTAAAAAAGGTTAATAGGTGAAATTCTCCTTTAGCAAATTTAATTTCTCCTCTAAACTTACCTTTTGTTCTTATGAGTTGTCTCAGTAGGTATCTGTGCTTCCATTGGGGCCGCCAGCTAGTTGTATACGTATATATACCATTTAATTTTATATGATGAATGTTATTATGTTGAGTTTATAACTAGGGACATTAGAATGGAAGCACGGATGCTAGAGGTGGGCCCCTCAACGCCATACAGAAGGATATAAACATTTTTTTATATCAATGAAGGCGTGTGAGGGGGGCGGTTTCACCCTGCCATTCATTCATTCATTCATTCATTCATTCATTCATTCAGTTCCTGGTTCAAGCTACTGGAGATAGTTGGAAGGCTGAAATTTTGCATACAAAGGTTATTGGGCATGGGGAATTCACTGGTGGTGTTACTTTGGTGATCCGACCCATGGCTGGCCAGATCTGGTTCAACTGGTTCAAAGTTGAACCAGTTCCTGGTTCAAGCTACTGGAGATAGCTAGAAGGCTGAAATTTTGCATACAAAGGTTATTGGGCATGGGCAATTCACTGGTGGTGTTACTTTGGTGATCCGACCCATGGCTGGCCAGATCTGGTTCAACTGGTTCAAAATTGAACCAGTTCCTGGTTCAAGCTACTGGAGATAGTTGGAAGGCTGAAATTTTGCATACAAAGGTTATTGGGCATGGGCAATTCACTGGTGGTGTTACTTTGGTGATCCGACCCATGGCTGGCCAGATCTGGTTCAACTGGTTCAAAGTTGAACCAGTTCCTGGTTCAAGCTACTGGAGATAGTTGGAAGGCTGAAATTTTGCATACAAAGGTTATTGGGCATGGGGAATTCACTGATGGTGTTACTTTGGTGGTCCGACCCATGGCTGGCCAGATCTGGTTCAACTGGTTCAAAATTGAACCAGTTCCTGGTTCAAGCTGCTGGAGATAGTTGGAAGGCTGAAATTTTGCATACAAAGGTTATTGGGCATGGGGAATTCACTGGTGGTGTTACTTTGGTGATCCGACCCATGGCGGGCCAGATCTGGTTCAACTGGTTCAAAGTTGAACCAGTTCCTGGTTCAAGCTACTGGAGATAGTTGGAAGGCTGAAATTTTGCATACGAAGGTTATTGGGCATGGGGAATTCACTGATGGTGTTACTTTGGTGGTCCGACCCATGGCTGGCCAGATCTGGTTCAGGTTCAACTGGTTCAAAATTGAACCAGTTCCTGGTTCAAGCTGCTGGAGATAGTTGGAAGGCTGAAATTTTGCATACAAAGGTTATTGGGCATGGGGAATTCACTGGTGGTGTTACTTTGGTGATCCGACCCATGGCGGGCCAGATCTGGTTCAACTGGTTCAAAGTTGAACCAGTTCCTGGTTCAAGCTACTAGAGATAGCTAGAAGGCTGAAATTTTGCATACAAAGGTTATTGGACATGGGGAATTCACTGGTGGTGTTACTTTCGTGATCCGACCCATGGCTGGCCAGATCTGGTTCAACTGGTTCAAAATTTGAACCAGTTCCTGGTTCAAGCTGCTGGAGATAGTTGGAAGGCTGAAATTTTGCATACAAAGGTTATTGGGCATGGGGAATTCACTGGTGGTGTTACTTTGGTGATCCGACCCATGGCGGGCCAGATCTGGTTCAACTGGTTCAAAGTTGAACCAGTTCCTGGTTCAAGCTACTAGAGATAGCTAGAAGGCTGAAATTTTGCATACAAAGGTTATTGGGCATGGGGAATTCACTGGTGGTGTTACTTTCGTGATCCGACCCATGGCTGGCCAGATCTGGTTCAACTGGTTCAAAATTGAACCAGTTCCTGGTTCAAGCTACTGGAGATAGTTGGAAGGCTGAAATTTTGCATACAAAGGTTATTGGGCATGGGGAATTCACTGGTGGTGTTACTTTGGTGATCCGACCCATGGCTGGCCAGATCTGGTTCAACTGGTTCAAACTTGAACCAGTTCCTGGTTCAAGCTACTGGAGATAGCTAGAAGGCTGAAATTTTGCATACAAAGGTTATTGGGCATGGGCAATTCACTGGTGGTGTTACTTTGGTGATCCGACCCATGGCTGGCCAGATCTGGTTCAACTGGTTCAAAATTGAACCAGTTCCTGGTTCAAGCTACTGGAGGTAGTTGGAAGGCTGAAATTTTGCATACAAAGGTTATTGGGCATGGGGAATTCACTGGTGGTGTTACTTTGGTGATCCGACCCATGGCCGGCCAGATCTGGTTCAAATTTGAACCAGTTCCTGGTTCAAGCTACTGGAGATAGTTGGAAGGCTGAAATTTTGCATACAAAGGTTATTGGGCATGGGGAATTCACTGGTGGTGTTACTTTGGTGATCCGACCCATGGCTGGCCAGATCTGGTTCAACTGGTTCAAAGTTGAACCAGTTCCTGGTTCAAGCTACTGGAGATAGCTAGAAGGCTGAAATTTTGCATACAAAGGTTATTGGGCATGGGCAATTCACTGGTGGTGTTACTTTGGTGATCCGACCCATGGCTGGCCAGATCTGGTTCAACTGGTTCAAAATTGAACCAGTTCCTGGTTCAAGCTACTGGAGGTAGTTGGAAGGCTGATATTTTGCATACAAAGGTTATTGGGCATGGGGAATTCACTGGTGGTGTTACTTTGGTGATCCGACCCATGGCCGGCCAGATCTGGTTCAAATTTGAACCAGTTCCTGGTTCAAGCTACTGGAAATAGTTGGAAGGCTGAAATTTTGCATACAAAGGTTATTGGGCATGGGGAATTCACTGATGGTGTTACTTTGGTGATCCGACCCATGGCTGGCCAGATCTGGTTCAACTGGTTCAAAGTTGAACCAGTTCCTGGTTCAAGCTACTGGAGATAGCTAGAAGGCTGAAATTTGGTATACAAAGGTTATTGGGCATGGGCAATTCACTGGTGGTGTTACTTTGGTGATCCGACCCATGGCTGGCCAGATCTGGTTCAACTGGTTCAAAATTGAACCAGTTCCTTCTTCAAGCTACTGGAGATAGTTGGAAGGCTGAAATTTTGCATACAAAGGTTATTGGGCATGGGGAATTCACTGGTGGTGTTACTTTGGTGATCCGACCCATGGCCGGCCAGATCTGGTTCAAATTTGAACCAGTTCCTGGTTCAAGCTACTGGAGATAGTTGGGAGGCTGAAATTTTGCATACAAAGGTTATTGGGCATGGGGAATTCACTGGTGGTGTAACTTTGGTGATCCAACCCATGGCTGGCCAGATCTGATTCAACTGGTTCAAAGTTGAACCAGGTCCTGGTTCAATCTACTGGAGATAGCTGAAAGGCTGAAATCTTTCATACAAAGGTTATTGGGCATGGGGAATTCACTGGTGGTGTTACTTCGCTGATCTAACCCATGGCTGGCCAGATCTTGTTCAACTGGTTTATGGTTCAAGCTACTGGAGATAGCTGAAAGTCTGAAATTTTGCGTGCAAAGCTTATTGGGCATGGGGAATTCACTGGTGGGATTTGTGACTGCTGCTGCCACAGTTATGGCAGCGTTCCCAAAAACCAGACGGAGGACATGTAGGAAAAATGCTCCTTGCAGTCGCATGAAAAAGTTAATATGAGCTATGATGGTCATCATTTAAATGTGTCAAGGACAAGATTTAAAATGTTTAATATGAGCCAACATCTAAATAAGTAGAGGACAAGATGTAAACGGCTAATATGAGCCGCTACGTTTCTCTTGGGCTCATATTGACGCTACTAAAGTGGCAAACATATATACAGTTTACGGTTGGCATATAAGCATCAGTGTTTATAAACGATTTGATTGGCTTGGGAATTTTGAATTAATATGATGATTGCGATGATAACTTCAAATGTGATTTCTCAAGATTTCACAACGTGTGAGTTCCACATTTCCGTTTCTTCATTAGATTGGACTTCCGTTTCGTTTTGTTGACTTATATGGTGGTCTTAAATGTGTACTTGGATGTAGCGGTGGAGAAGAAAACATTTATATACGTACAGCTTTGCAAAATTAATGTTTGTGCGTCGTTATTCATGCAAGCCAAGTCAGTGTTGGATTCAAAGTAAGCAAAAGCTAAATGAGCGTCAATATGAGACCAAGAGAAACGTAGCGGCTCATATTAGCCGTTTACATCTTGTCCTCTACTTATTTAGATGTTGGCTCATATTTAAACATTTTAAATCTTGTCCTTGGCACATTTAAATGATGGCCATCATAGCTCATATTAACTTTTTCATGCGACTGCAACGAGCATTTTTCCTACTTGTATACACAACTTGGCTAGAACAAATGCGCCAGCGTTGAACATGTCTGCTGTGGCGGCACCTTTGATCTTTTAATGGGTGAAAAATGCCAATTTTTTAATTTTTCCAAGTATAGACAAATTGGGTATCATCAATCGATAGCTAATGAAACGAGGAGCAACTTTTCTCCTAGAACTATTGGTGTAAAATGATGTCTGTGCAAGATAAAATGAGTTAAAGTTATACTGGGCAGTCCTCCAAAGTTAGTTCAGTGCATCACTCAAGCATGAATTGTGAACGCCTGGATAGCTAGCCGTGAGCTTAGGCTTAGAGCACCTGCCTGCACTAAAATATTACCTTAGTAAAGGTTTTAATTTGGTGTATCTGTCAAGCCTGTTCTCGATCGCGTTCGGTCTCCACATGCAAGGCTCGTCACTGGAATTTTCAAGTTTTCCAGATTTGAACTGAATAACTCTGCCACAGTTTGATTTCGAACGCTAATATTTTGTCTTGTTTTTATATGGGGGCACATTATGTGTGAAAATGAGCGTAATCTGTATTGACCAAAGTAATTGTTGTTGTTGTTGTTGTTATTGCCGGGCTACTCAGCCAAGAGGCTATATGAGGGCGCTAACCTGTCTCTCCCCATCAGTCATAGCTAGTATGACTCTCGCTTCGTCGCCTGAATGTTGTCCCACAATGGGAAGCTGGAGCAGACACCTTCTTGGCCTTTCGGCTCCGGTAGTAAGGCATCCATTAAATGCTCATACGCAAGGTAGAGGAGCACAGCATCTTTCGACACTCCAAGCCCCAAGCGCAGATGGGGTGGGATCAGAGACAACCCCGGAAAGTTGTGACCAAGGTAATCCCCCCTTAGGGGGGGGGGCTACTAAAGGTTTGCCCCGACTTTGGCCGATTGGCCTACTTTTTGGCGAGGATATAGAGCATGGGTGTGGTCAAAAAAATATCGGGTACTGAGATCTTAGTTGCCTTCCAGCCATGTGCAGCCGTCGCGTTTATGTGCCCGACCCCCCATTTTTCGCAACTACCAACATAATTAATTAAAAATTTCTACTGACTGCTAGGCCCAAGCTTCAAAGCTGTCATTCGCCAATATGATTTGGCACATATGTCCCTACCTGCAGAAAAATACTAGATGTCTGTATCTTATCTGCATCTAAGGGAATTACTCTTCAAAGTTGAAGTTTCGGCAAAAATTTAAAAATTTTTGGCTAACGAAAGAAAAATTTTATTACTGGTGCGAGCTATAAAGCTGTAATTTGGCATAGAAGGAGGCCCTATAGGAGTACTCATTTGTGCCAAATGGCAAGAAATTCTGCCGCGTAAAAAAATTTTTATGTCAACTTTAATCTTCAAAAATTTCCTAAAACGCCTTTTTTGGGGAATGGTAGCGCAGAAATCGAAAAAATCAAATTTTTTCAAATTAAAATTTTTTGAGATTTTTGAACTCAGCGAGGTCGAAAACACCCCCACAAAAGATTTCAGCTCGATTAGTGAAGATTTGCGACTTCTATGGCTGCAGAAAGCCTCTACACAGGATTCGACAGACTGAAAATGGCGGTTTCGGCAATTTTTTAAGATTAAAGTTGACATAAAAAATTTTTCACGCGGCAGAATCTCTTGCCATTTGGCACAAATGAGTACTCCTATAGGGCCTCCTTCTATGCCAAATTACAGCTTTATAGCTCGCACCAGTAATAAAATTTTCCTTTCGTTAGCCAAAAATTTTTAAATTTTTGCCGAAACTTCAACTTTGAAGAGTAATTCCCTTAGATGCAGATAAGATACAGACATCTAGTATTTTTCTGCAGGTACGGACATATGTGCCAAATCATATTGGCGAATGACAGCTTTGAAGCTTGGGCCTAGCAGTCAGAAGAAATTTTTAATTAATTATGTTGGTAGTTGCGAAAAATAGGGGGTCGGGCACATAAACGCGGCGGCTGCACATGGTTGGAAGGCAACTAAGATCTCAGTACCCGATATTCTTTTGACCACACCCATGCTCTATATCCTCGCCAAAAAGTAGGCCAATCGGACAAAGTCGGGGCAAGTCCATTTTAGTAGCCCCCCCCCCCCTTAAGGGGGGGGGGGTCGCGAATTTTCGACCATCACCGATTTTTCTCATTTTCACATATTTTGTAGTCCCCATGGGTCCCCAAAACAAGACAGTTGCGTTTGTTGCAAAACTTTCCTTATCATTCACAATAGTCCTCCAAAGGTGACCCCGACATGTGTTAAACATAGGAAAATGAAAAAGTTAGGAAAATTTCGCGCTAACCAAAAGTTTGAGCGCTGTGCAAGAGTAAACGAGCTATAGCTGGGCAAAATGTTAATCTGGACTAGGTAGCGTGTTAATATCTATATGAGGTATTTTTGTGTCAGCTCAGCGATTTTCTAAAAATTTTCAAAGTTGGGTGAAGCCGGCTTTTGCACAAATTTGACTTACAAAAACGTCACCAAAGAAATGTTTCGTCGTGGCCTGAACTAACCGTTTACTGCACAGATTTCGCGTATAGATATTAACACAGTACACAAATAGAGGTTCAATTTCCATACGCAAAATCCATGCTGCTACTTGTGGATAGTTCATACTTTTGGTTAGCGCGTTGGCGTTTTGCCTCAAAATACGTCATTTTCTCAATTTTTTGTATATAATGGTCCATAAGTCGGGTGAAAGCCGAGCTATTCCAACCAAATTCGGTGTGCCAGTTTGCACATATAAAAGGAAGTTGTGTGCGTGTGCTTCACTGTAATTGCTGGTGTTTAGCTGTGGACGCATGCCTTAGTGCGATGACGGAGGCCTACCGTCCAAAAATGGCAAATTTTAAAATTTTTCAAATATAGCCAAATTTTATATCAAATTGAAGCTCTCGATGTCCTGAACATTTTATCTTCTTGGACAAAGTCTCTACAAAGCAGTATGAGAAAGTTAAGCCGCATTAAAGTTTGAAGTAAATAACAGTCGGAAGGAGCTGGATCAAATGGTTCAAACGCCGTTTCTCGCTCATTGCTTGACGTATCACTGTCATTTACACAGCAATAAATAGCCCAAGATAGAGGCTTCAATTTGATGTATTGACCATGCCGTAGTCTTTTGTCATCCTATGTGCACACGACTTCGAAGCCCTTAGCGAGGCATAGTGGAGTAAATACTAAATTGTAGGGATTTGAACTGCAATATCTCTTAACTGGATTGACCCTGGACTCTAAAAATGTGTCTTGTTTTTGGACACATATGGGGGTATACTACACCCGAAAATGAGCGAAATCGGTGACTATAAAATTTGGTACCCGGCGACCCCCCCCTTAACTGCGCTACGACCCTTGCTGTGAATTGACTCCTGTTTTTTTAGACTTTGCCTATGATAAGGAAACGGCAGAGCTATTTGTTGACGTGGTGGTATCATGTCTATCGTCCTATCCTTCTGCTAGTGTATTTGCTTTCCAAACCATTAGAAACCCCAATACCATAGATGTTATCAGGAAGCAGTGTGGTATGTGTAATGCAGAATGTTTGAATTTTGTGTGTAGTTGGGGCACTAGCGTAGCCAGAAAAAAATTTCGGGGGGGGGGGAATGCAAAATTTTTTCGGGGGTCTGGGGGGCGGAGCCCCCCAGAAGCTGAGAAATTTTTCTATTTCGCGACCTTCGTGGAATTTTTACAGAGCATTCGTTGAAATTACAATAATATTTAAGGCACAGTGCTTGTTTATGCACCTAAATAATGCAGAAGGTGGTCAAAGTAGATTAAATAGGGTAATTTGTACTAATTTTTTAGTGCGAAACACATATTATAATGGTATAATACACATATTTCGCGCCGAAGGCGCGAAAATTTTTTGAAAAATAGGCGTTTACACACGTGGCAGGAAAAAATTTCTGGGGGGCAACACCATTTCGGGGGGGGGGAATTCCCCCCATTCCCCCCCCTGGCTACGCGCCTGAGTTGGGGACTGCAGTAACTGACGACTGTCTCTTAACTATGTTAATTTTTATTATGTATGTATATTTAATAGATTAGGCATATCAGCTACACTCTTAAAAAGTCTCCTGTAGAAATTACAGGAATTCTTGTAGTTTTCTAAAAAAGTGCTCCTGTGCGGTCAGTCACTAGCGTAGCTTAGCTCCCTGTGTTTCTCTACAAAAGTAACTGTAAATTTTGCCGGCCTCTCGAATAGTAAATTACAGGAATTTCCTGTATAAAATACTAAGGAAACCTGTAGTTTTTATAGGAGTTTCCTTTAGAATGCATTAAAGAAACCTGTAGTTTAGTTCGACATTTTGGCAATCCTAACACCTGATTGCACCAATGAAGGTTTAGCTCGGTGTTAAGTTAACCTCAAGGTTAACTCCGAGTTAACCCGATAATTCTCAATTAATCCGTTGCACCAAATCAGGTTAAGTTAACCTCGAGGTTAACTCCGAACTAAGTTAACCTCGAGGTTAACTCCGAACTAACTTGGTCTTTAGCGGCGGAAACTTAATCCTGAGTACTAACTGGATTAACTGAGAACTAACTGAATTTATAAGATTCGTTTTTCGGAAAAGTTCGTCACTGGCTGTTCAGGCTATTGTTTATACATGTTTCATGATTTTTAAAAAGAATTTTAGCACTTTAGTTTTGAATGGTCCTCCCGAGATTCGATCTACGACTTCAGCCATAGCCTTGAGCTCAGAGTTAAGGAAATTAAGACTTAGCTCGGAGCTGACCTAGGTTAAATTTGTCGTCAGCGTCAGCTAACCTTGACAGATGATGATTGGATACATTGACAAAACAAATTAATCTGATTGGCTAAAGGTAACCCTGAGCTGAAGCTTAGGGTTTGTTATTCTTGACAAAACCTAAGTTATTGCAACGGCCTAACTTTAACCCCTAAGCTACACTACAGCTCAGCTGCAGAATAGCTAACATCGAGCTAACTTTAGTCGGTTTTGGTGCAATCGGTCGGATCAAAAACCAAACCGGTAGTTTTTACATGACAATTAATTTCCTTAAGTTTTTACAAGACCTGTAATTTCCACTTGAGCAAACTCTTAATAGAAAAGGGGGAAAGGGCAGGGGCGGGGGAGGGGCGGCCGCTCCCAAAATATTTTCGCAAGGAGCGGCCGTTACAAAAAAATCACCCACGGGGTGTTGAAAGACTGAAAATTTAATAACATTCAAAAATTTTCGGTCTTCAAAAATTTTGGTCACTGTCGCCCTTATATATACTCAGTTTGCGTTATCAGCGTATCGAGTAATAACCTGTAGAGTAAACCTGTATACCAGTGAAAACTAGTACTGGAACGTTTCTAAGAGAGTAATAATGTGTGAAATAGCATCTTTATTTGCTCATCTGGCAACAAGGTTTTGTTTCTGAAACCCGTTTTCCTGGGGTTTTTCCAGTTTATTCCCTTAAAGGGGTTGCTCAATGCTTATCCCAAATTTAGGACAAAGAAACCGAAATGTTTTCAGTGTTCCTCACGGCAGTTTATGTCTTTCAAAAATTCTCCTGCAGCACATGTCTGGTTTAGGGTACCTTCTTTGCGGGAACAGTCAGTCAGGGATGTCTGAACAACACATTTAGGGGATGCATAATGGGATTATTATAGCTGCGGTGGTATTAGTTCGAGGGAATACGCTGGGATCCGACGGGAAGGGTTCTAAATAGCATTCCTTTGATGAAGACGTCACTGGAGCAGTTATGGGGTTACACTAACTGGTCTTTTTGAGAAAGATGTTTCCATCTTGGCTAATTGCTCTACACTGCAGCAAATTTGAAAGAGCTTGGTATGTATACCATTTGCTATGGTAGTGCGACCAGACAGTGTTGCACCATAACAGTAGTTTATTTGAGTATTTATGTCTGCTTCTATTTAGGTGTATGTTGCCTGAGTCTGCAAGAAACCGATTTGACTGACTTACTACTTAAATCGAAGGTCAACTGTTTTCCTAGTTTTAGTAACGATTTTCCTGTATTATTGTTTGAAATTAGAATTCTGGATAATAAAGTTTAGTTCTGATGCTGATGCATAAATAAGGTTGTTAATTTACACCTAAACAACATACATTTTACACCTGTTTCTAACAATGAAAAGGATTATAAGCATGGTTTTTTGTGTTTTTTACTGTGTTTTCGCACACTTTTTCTTAGAAAAACACACTTTTTCTTAGAAAAACACACTTAACAACACACCGAAATTTTGAGATTCAGAAGCAAAATTTTACTAATTTCTTTAAAAGTTTTGAACTACAGAAGACCGTTTTCTGAAAAAATTTTGCGCCTGCGGCGCGCTTGTCTTTTCATTCATTTTTTCAAAGCTTTAGCGTCCTACCTCTGTGCTTGTGTCCTTTTTCTTTTGTAATCCTCTAGTATATGTATAAGTATATATACGTACATACTTATTATTATATTAGTTTACCACATTATTTACTTTAAGCTGCATTAAATCTCTAGCACCGTTTCAAAAGAAAATACGGTTTACAAAATCAAAAGGTTCAACTGTTTCCGTTGTGGTTTTTTACTGATTTTTAAAAAATTTTCAGCTTCTGGGGGGCTCCGCCCCCTGACCCCCCGTTGCAAATACGCTTTTCTTCCTTTTCTTTCGATGATATTGCGCTCATTTCGTCCAAATCGACGATACACGTCAGTATCTATTGACTTTTATCGCTAGAACGACAAAAACCAACTAGGTATAGGCTAAAAATAGTCGTAGACGCATTTAAAACGCGAAAAATCAATTTTTAGAAAAAACACTTTTTCTTAGAAAAACACACTGAAAAGCACGGGTCCGACTTTGAAAAAAAAACCCCTGATTATAAGAGTTAAAATGTGTTTCAAAGTTGTAGAAATGTTTCAGCCCCAATGTTTAAATTCGAAAGTTAGCACTGTAGCTTTACTGTAGTGTCACTTGACAGCTTATTAACATGTCAAAAAGGATAAGATTTAGGTATTTCCTGCATAACTAAGTTACATATATCATTCATTATCTGCTCGTCTTTGGTTATGGTATGTGATTTATATATATATATATATATATATATATATATATATATATATATATATATATATATGGTTTTGTACACATGCACACTCGAATTTGAAAATGCACTCAAATTTTGCTTCCGCTAATCTCTAAATGTTCTAAAATATTTCCGAAATGTTCGTCATCTTAAAAATAGCTCTAGTGGGGATCTGCTGGGCCCTGTCCTGCGCTTCTTATTACTTTTTTCGACCTGCGCTTCTTATTACTTTTTTCGATCGCGATTACGTTGATGTTTACTGCATTAGACATGATAGTGTGATTCATCACCCGAAGGTGCAAAGTGTTAGCTAGGAAACTGGCCCCGTAAGGTTGGTTAAAAACAACTTAACCAAGTTGCCACAAGGAGACTCAAAGCCTTGTCAACATCAGGCCGGATGATGTCTCCTCCTTTTTAACCCTCTGCTGTTCAAGACTTCTCGGGGAAAACGGCTCAGAATGACCAATTTTACATTTTTGGCAGCCATTTTTTACTGAGAGCACCTAGAGAGATCGACTACCACCAATCGACAGAGAATTAAAATACGTTTCCTGCGTTTTGGGACCTAAAAGTACAAAATTATCTATGCACCTAAAAAGTTAGAAGCCTGTCAAAGTTGGACAAAGTACAAATTTTTGCTAAACTTTCATTAGTGTAATTGCACCATTGCGTCGCCACCTGACAGCTAGCCCGAGGAGCACCACACAGCACAAGTCTTCCATACAAAACAACGGCAACTAAAACTAGCCAAGTAGCGAGAATTCGTTGCCGCAGAGTTTTCAGTTTATTACGGCTTTATAACTTGGGAACGAAGTATTTCTGTGCCGTAGTAGACACCAATTAGTGCTCTCCGTGTCAAGCAAGAGCTTTCATACAAAATCATATTGGCCATAGGCCATATTTTTTTAAACTTCTCAAAAGTCGGCTTTTGGTCAATTTCGGCCATTTAGTTTGCTGATGGCTCGTACATTGTTAGGCTCACAAAGTGGCCCCGCTAGTGATGTTCTCTGCAGACCGTTTCAGCCATCTTGACCCTTTTGAGGCTTCTCAACTCAAATTGTGTACATTTGATTCCTCGGTTCTTATTACAGCTTGTTTTACACAACGACAGCTAGCGATGGACAATCATATGAACTCAGGACAACTTTCAGTTTTGACCATTTGCAACATCTCCATATCGAATTGTTAGCCCCAAAGGTGTCCGCGAGGACCTTACCCAAACCCCTACCTGATACCGAACGCTTTTACTAATATGGCTTATGCTGTTTCACTACCCACACTTTTCAGCAAAATCGGTTCACCCACGAGTTTATAATTGGAAGAAATCTCGAGGGTGGTACTGATTAACGTTGTTAGTCATGTGTTTATATGCGTTTTGAACTAAAACACATCTGACCTCATGTCAAAATTACATGTATAGTATAAGCGTACCCCCTGCGAGATATCGGAGGGGGTATCGCTTCCTGTAGAAAATACTAAAGGAACCTCCTGTATTTTTGGCCAACGGCCAATTGGCCAGCCAAGCCAACCATGGAAATTTTCGGCCAATCCCAACACTAATCTTCCGGCGGGCGACCCTCACAAAAATACGTTATATATAGTTGCAAAATAAGCACTTTTTTTATAATGGGCATACGCACAATGTCCACGACCAAAAACTAATAATTAAATTCACTGGCAAGACCAAGCCTTTCGCTAATTGCTTGCAAACCTGGGCCGCGTTGCAAAAGATTCTCCTAAGTGCGCTCCTAGGAGGGTACTTAGGAGGATGTCTGGGAGCTGTCTAGGAGGGAGCTAGGAGACCTCCTAAACCCGTTTCAAAAGATTTCTCCTAAGTTTAGCTGGCGATGCTCCTAAACTTAGCCAACTTAGGAGAAAAGTTAGGAGTGGTCGGTAGCACTCCTAGCTTAGGAGAATCTTTTGAAACCCGATTCTCCTAAATGAGCACCTAGGCTGAACTTAGGAGTGCTCCTAGGCTTAGGAGAAACTTTTGCAACGCGGCCCAGGTTAAGACTTTAAGACTTGTGTAATACTAATGTAATGTAATGACGGTTTCGACTTTATTGATTTTTTCATGAATTCTTGGCTGGCAGCGCCATGGATCACTGTCACTATTAGTCTTGTAGTCATGGATTACTAAAGGACAAAGGTCTGTGTCTCTATCTGGTTCATACTTTCATACTATTGTCTTTTTGTCTCTGAGCCTTGGGGTTCAGAAGCTAAATTTTATTTTGTTCAAAAGTTTAAACTACAGAAGACGGAAGGAATTTAAGGAAAAATTGGCAAGAGTACATAATAGCTAAGAGTGTGACAAGCGTCACGCTCTTAGTTATCAGGTTTTGAACATGATTTGCACGATAACGGCTGACCCCCTACACACATTAGCCCCATCACTTCAAAGAAATTTGCACGCTATACCTACGTTCTAAAGCTCAGAAACACAACTAGTCAGTTGGTTCAATGTGCGTCTGTTGCGAGCCTTAGAACACAAACATAGCGTGCAAATTTCTTTGAAGTGATGGGTCTAATTTGTGTAGGGGGTAAGCCGTTATCGTGCAGATCATGTTCAAAGCCTAATAACTAAGAGCATGACGCTTGTCACACTCTTAGTTATTATGTACTCTTGATAATAGATAAGAGTGTGACAGCTGGCAGGCTCTATGTTATCAGCTCTCGAGCCATGCTCTGAACGCTAACGGCCCCCCCCCCAATTGCGTATCTAGTGGACCCCCCGCAAATCAGTACCCAGTAAGCAAATGCGTATGCTCACTCTTTTCTATAGGAAGGCACTTCGCCCACCGAAAATGTGATCTATCATTCGACCCCCCCCCACAAAACAGACCCATCACTTTTTCAGCAGACGAATGATAGGTCACATTTGCGGGGGGGGGGGGTACCTTCCTATAGAAAAGAGTGAGCATACGCAATTGCGTACTGGGTACTGATTTGCGGGGGGGGGGGGGTCCACTAGGTACGCAATTGGGGGGGGGTCGGCCGTTAGCGTGCAGAGCATGGCTCGAGAGCTGATAACATAGAGCCTGCCAGCTGTCACACTCTTATCTATTATGTACTCTTGAAATTGGTAGCTAAAAATTCGTCTATCTGGGATGGAGAAATATTTATAGTGGTTTTATGGCTTCCGCACGTACCAAGTAAAAATAATGTGTGCATAGGCATCCCAGTTTCCCACCCTCACACACCTTAGCCAAAAAAATTCCAATTTTAACGAATTTTGGTCAGAAATTTACCGGCTTCCCGAATTTTGGAGCACCTTTTAGCTTAGTTACAACAGTATGTGAAAAAAAGGCAAATTTAAAGCAACTTTGTGATTTTAACCACTTTAGGTATCCTTTTTTACCTTACCTCCTACACCCAGTAGTGGAGGGAGTGGTGGGTCACACCTAGAAATTTACCGGATTCCCCGAATTTTGGAGCACCTTTTAGCTTAGTTACAACAGTATGTGAAAAAAAGGCAAATTTAAAGCAACTTTGTGATTTTAACCACTTTAGGTCTCCTTTTTTACCTTACCTCCTACACCCAGTAGTGGAGGGAGTGGTAGGTCACACCTAGAAAGTTACCGGCTTCCCCGAATTTTGGAGCACTTTTTATCTTAGTTACAACAGTAAGTAAAACAAAGGCAAATTTAAAGCAATTTTTGTGATATTAACCACTTTAGGTGTCTCTTTTGACCTTTCCTCCTACTCCCAGTAGTGGGGGTAGTGGTAGGTCACACCTCACACCCCACTTTTTCGCACAAGGTAGGTAAACACAGATCAGCTACTGTTTTTGGCCTCAGCCATTTAGCCATAATGTAACCTGATAACGCTATGCTATAGGGCTGCCAAAATCTACAAACGGAACGAGCATTTTTTGTCTTTATTGACAGCACGATTTAGAGAGTTAAGTATCCACAAATAATGAACTTTCAACTTTCATTCTTTTGCTCAGGATCACCGGTGATCAATGAAGGTAGCGGCACCAAAAATTCAAAAGAAATCATTTTCTTGCTAAAAGGATCAAAATCATTATTAAAAGCTAATCACGGGAAACATCATCACAGGAGATCACATCTCTCTACGTAAAAAACTGATACGGAATAAGCAACTATAGCTGCGCCGATAGTCTACTTCTTTAATCGCTGTCGTCTTATTGTCATCAGTATCACCTTAACTGTACCGGACAGTAAAGACAGGACAGGACTGTAAAGAAGCATCAATAATGTTAGCAGTTAGCTTAGCACAAAATTGCGTTCAATAAGAGTATCAACGCTCAATACAATACGTGGTGTTTAGTCACAGTTTCGAAAAAATACTTTTGAAACTAATGTTATTGACAACTTAATTCTACCCAAGTTTTCACAGCATTTTTAAATTTTACTATTTTAGTTTTACCACGTGATCCTGATCTGCAGAGATGAATTCATTCAGGGCATTACAAACACGTTTGGAAATTTCGTTCGGTATCAGATCTTTTCCGCCAATAATAATAGGAGCACCTGATCTCAACTGACCTGCTGCCTGAAATCGGAGAACTACATATTAGTTCTGCCAAGAGTACATAATAACTAAGAGTGTGACAAGCGTCATGCTCTTAGTTATTAGGCTTGGGACATGATCTGCACGATAACGGCTGACCCCCCTACACAAATTAGACCCATCACTTCAAAGAAATTTGCACGCTATACCTACGTTCTAAAGCTCAAAAACAGAACTAAAATGGGTTTATCGGAATCTCCTTCTCCTGAGGATTCTAAAAATATATACTTTATATAGGCTACCTTCAAAGGATAACTCAGGACTGGTGCTGACTCTTCGGTTCCAAGATTTTTTGGTCAGACTTTAGTCAATTGATTCAATGTGGGTCTGTTGCGAGCTTTAGAACACAAACATAGCTTGCTTATTTCTTTGAAGTGATGGGTTTAATTTGTGTAGGAGGTCAGCCGTCGTTATCGTGCAGATCATGTCCCAATCCTAATAACTCAGAGCATGACGCTTGTCACACTCTTACTTATTATGTACTCTTGGTTTTACTAACCCATTAGCAAAACATCATGAAAACTCCGCTACATTTCACGGAAAGAGTGACCGTTGGCGAAATTGACAAATTGGCAAAATTTCAAGAAAAACTGGCGATTTTAGCAAATTTAGCTACATTTTTGGACCTTAAGCTTGAGCATATTTGCAAATAAACTCATTAACCCAGACGTTCACGAAATTAACTGTTACAGAATTTTTCGCCAACAGTTTTGAACTTTTAGGCAATTTTGCAATTTTTTCAATTTTGAAAGGCCATTTTCGCGAGAGTTGGTATATGAGCTTGTTTAAATTTAGTTGCAAAATATGCTAAAGCTTAAGGTCCACAAATGTGGCGAAATTTGCTAAAATCGTTATTTTTTCGTGAAATTTCACCAATTTGTCACTCTTTCCGTGAAATGTACCGTATATTCGAAAAACCACAAAATTGTAACGAATCTATTAAGCATGGACACGAATATCGACTAATTCTCGAATACCACGAATGTTTAAACAGTTGGTTACTATTAGCGAATAGTTAATTAACGTTAATAGTTAATTGGTTAGTTAACGAATAATTCGATGACATATTCTAATTATTCGCACGAATATTCTAATTATTCGTTCATTTCTAAGTAAGTATTTAATATTCTGACAAATTTTCAGACTTTTTGCTACATTAAGATTAAAACTGAACCCACAAAGAACAAATATGTTGTATGTATTAAACTTGCTGAATTTGACTTGTACTAAACTCCAATCGTTTTGTTCTAAAACGTTTATACATGCACTGCACACTCGACTTACATCATGGAGACTTGTTATCTACAACAGCTTAAAAACTCTATAAAACAGCTGTTGAATATTCATTTACCTTTTTAAACTTCTTAAAGTTTTGAAGAGATCCTTTACAGTTTAATTCAGCGGCTGTCGGAGGTTGTTGTTGTCGTAATAAACAAGCAAGGAAATTAGAGGAATCCTAAAATAAAGTTATATGTATAAACTATATTTTAAATAACAAAGTACGTAGCAAAAGCTTTTCAATCAAACATGCATTTTCTCGCTGAATTTCTCATTAAAAGCAGACAATCAGAATTCTTAAAACTAACAAACTGCCCTTTATTCGAATACCTTGGTATTGTTTAGAATTGAGCTTTCTTCCGTGTGTGGCATATTATCCGATTTGGTTAGCCACGCGGAACTGGCAACTGCATAGGAACAGGAAGCATTCGCGTCGACTGGCATGCTACAGGACTGAGGCAAAACGACTGTTGCCGGTTCTGACGGTTCACAATGAATTGGAGACTCAGGAACAACGTCGTCACTGCAGTGCAAAAATTGACGGATACATAAAAATGACTATTAAAACAACTAAAATTTACCAGAATAGTGAATAATCAACCTTCAAGGCCAAATCGAATCGCACACTAATGTGAACAAAAAACTTGACCCCTTCTGCTTTAGACAAACAAAGACACGAATTTTTATGCTTTCTGCAATCCGTCTTTAATTAAGAACGACATTATACTTCATGCTAAAAACCTGGCTGGTTTCTATTCCTTCAAAAAAGTGTCCAAAATTGTTGCAAAAGTTGTCAAAACAATAACATACATACCCACCCGATGTCAAAATCTACATTTTTATCCTGAGCCACAAGAACACTGGAAAGTCTGCTGGTTTCGTTTGATCGAACACGCTAAAACGAGAAAAGCAATAAGAAATTTAAGTTATTAAGATTATTGAACCAGCCGAAAATAAAAGAATAGATGACAGCGAAAATAAAAACATGATGCTTCACCGTGGGATCCAAGCGAGACTCGAAACCAGATGGTCTTCTACTGAAGACACAAACTGTCTGAATTTTGACTTGACTGACTGATCTACAGGAACTAAAATGAAATGGCCTCAAACCGAGGTTCGAATCCAACGTGTCGTGTAGAGCATTCATAGCACAAGTGCACTGAATATACGCGGCAATTTAACAAACTAACTTGTTTCTATAATTGTTTTGAGTGAACAGGTTAGGGTACTTGTAGAGTTTTTACTCTCGTCCCTTTCCCTACCACCACTCTAGCGCGGCTGCGCTCTATTTCCGTATAAGTAATTAATACCGCTTACCAAATTTCTTTCTCTAAATAGAGTAAAGTTTTTCTAGTCCAACGTACTTAAATCTATCCTCCTAATTTTTCTGGTTTATTTCTTCCTTTTTCATGATAATCGCGAAAAATTTATGCGCTATATGCTTCATAATTTTGAGAGTAATTCCTGCTATACTCTCTTCCATATTAACGGGTTTTAAGAAAACAAAGTTTTTGTAAAATTGGTCTCTCCTAGCTCTTTACCCCACCCTTTTACGACCTATGTCGTACTAAAGTATATCTACGTACTATTGTAGCCGTACTAATACTTACTAATTCTTACTCTAGCCTAAAGTGTATATTTAGGGAACTATCTATGTATTAGCATTGAACTAACATTGAATAAATAAATGTATTATATTTTGAATGAGAATAGCTTTGTCATGTCTGCAGAATCTATCGAGTTCCTGCTTTCTGAGTACGTTTCAAAAATATTATTTAAGGAAGCAGCAGTGAAATTTGTTAATCTCATTTTGTTAAATTTCATGTTTCATGTTTTAAATGTTTTAATTATCGAAATATTAGGGAATTGTCCAATTTCTTACCCTACCCATTGTTAACAGTTTTCAAAATGAGAAATGTTTTATATTTTGGAACGAGAACAGTTTTTGTCTTGTCTTCAGAATCTATCGAGTTCCTCCTTTCTGAGTATATACTTATCAAAAATATATATAATTTAAGGAAACGGTGATGAAATTTATTAATTTCATTCTGTTAGAATTTCATGTTTCCTGTTTTAAATATTTTTTAATTATCGAAATATTAGGGAATTGTCCACAATTTCTTACCCTACCCATTGTTAACAGTTTTCAAAATGAGAAATTATTTTGGATGTCATATATATGTTTGTTCACCACACTAATGACACTTTATGAGGCGACTGGAGGCGAAACTATTTTCACTTATTTTGTAAAAGATTTTTCCAAAGCATCCTAAAGAACTTAGTTCTACACTTCTCCACTGATGAGCCGCAAGTGTTTGAAGCAAGTCTGGCAGAGGTCGCATGCACTACTAGTATAGGAATTTAATGTGTTTTTACGTGTACATATGATAACTGGAAAATGTTGGAATTAGCACGAGAGTGTATTTTATTTATTTCTTTAATATTGGACGGGCTTCTGTTTTTGTCCACTTCATCCCAGAAATAAATTCCGAAAAGGGAAAAATAGTGGTACGTAAACTAACTTGTTTCTATATTTATTATTTTCAAGAATGGTAAAATCGACATATTTCATCTCCATGTCTACCTTTTTGTCCACTTGGGCTGAAACCAATTTTCTTTTCCTGGCTGATCTAAAAAAGTTATAATTTCAGAAGGTAATGTTAGGATAGGAAGTTTAAACAGTTCCCACCACATTTTCCGTGCCTGAGCGAATTCAGATAACCAAACAAATCCGACCAATAAGACAACAACAAGCGGGCTCGGCTGGTAATTTGCAAAACATTTAAGAATGACCATAGCAAGCCCTTACTGTAGCGCTTTTGTATGCTTATTTTGCAAGAATGTAAGAATACGTACTTCTCTTCAACGACCCCTTCGTAGGTGTCTGGAACGAATAAACCACCACTGACAGAAGCATTCACCGTCTGGGCGTCATATGTCTCCATAAATGATTTTTCTGAGATCACGGTTACTGAAATTAGATTATAGAAGACAAAATGAAATGAACCACAAAATATTACCTATACGGAAATAAATAGGTTTTAATTTGAATCCATTTAAGATTTATTGCACTCCGGAGCAACTAGAGCTTGTGAACAGTTAGTTATTCCAATCGTCGATTTGAAAAGCTTGATAAGTATCACCGAAAACTGTACCATATCTTGTCTGCATTGCAATAACGCAACAAGTCTAAAATCCCATTGTCAACAGTCTACTCTAACATCAAAATTTCCCGTAATTAAAACTTCACAAATTTACTTTTCTAAAAGTGTTAGGAAGCAATACTACACATACCTCTTTAGCAAAGAACCATCCAACCAAGCAACCTTGGAAAGATCGTCGGTTTAGATTTTGTTTACTCATTGACAAAGATAATGGAAATCACCATGTTTCAACTCACCGTCAGTAGTATCCGAATGAGGATTGCAATATTTCTCCACAGACGCAAAAAGAATAGCCAAGCTGATCTCTGTTTCGCCAATTAATCTTCGTTTATTTCTAAACAAAAGAAGAAACATTTATAGAAGACCATAATTAAAAGTGCAGAATTGTGTCATTTTTGTCGTTCGATACTAGCGGCCTGTGAAGCGTAACCACATTATGGTGGGGGCTTCACCTCCATGACAAGCACTAGCGCACATTTTGCAGGGGAACCACACAGGAAAGCGTGAAGTAGGGCGATAACAAGCTCCAACTGCTTATCAGCCTAGTTTAAGGAGAATGTATTCAGGGCTCCGTCATGATTACTCACTCGTACAAGTAGAAAAGGGAAACATCCGTCATGCTCCGCAAAATTGAAAAAGGTTTAGCGACGTTGATCAGACATAAATGACAAGAGACACCTCAGGATCTCCATTTGAAGACACATTTGGATTTCTCACGAAAGCTGCTCTATTTACCCCTGGCTTCTTATAGTATAAATGAAATTGTGAGCTTTTGCCATAACTGTTTACGCAAAAATTACAATTTCATTCAAATAAGAATTTTAAATCATTAATGACAATCTTCTCTCATCCTTTGTGCTGCTAATGTTATGCCAAATCCTCACCTCGGCAGAAGAACCAAGGCATCTTGATAAATACTGGCTACTCCTAAATCTGGCGTATCATCAACCATTACCACCAAACTCTGCTTCTGAAGCAATTCTGATCTGATCTTTGGATGAGGAGACACCAATTTCGTTGTTCCTCCTGCCATCCTAATGACACGTTCAAATTTGGATCGCTGAAACAACACAAACACAATTTCAAAAATACACTGAACAGCATGTACAGATTGAGTTGTTTACTTAGCAGGCAAATATTATTCAATATAAAATACATTGCATTAGGACGCCAAAAAGTAAACGTCTACATACCTGACCCTCGGCAAAGAAGCAGAACATCTTATTTCGAAAAACAGTCTGACGTCCACACTGTGGACTTAGATCGGCGGCAGCAGTATCAATATTTGGTTCTTTCAGTGGAGGACAATAGCTAAAAATCATCACACGAGGAAGAAAAGGAGTGACACATTCAAAGCAACACAAGACATATCTTAATAATGCGTGCGGTTGCATAAAAACAAAACCACGCCGAATTTAAAAATGTTAAGCGAGAACACTACTCTTAGCAAATTCTGCAGACTACATCCTTCAATGATGATTTCGATAGATGTTACGCACTACTGTTTTCTCTCTCCATGCGCTAGAAAGGGCTCATCAAACTTGCCAGTTTTATAATCTTGAAGCCAGTTTTATAATCTTGAAAACAAATAACTCTAGCTTCATTTCGAATAGTACTATGTTTTGTTTTGGTAAACATGTCCGTGTAAAAATAAGCTAAATCCGTGACTGTCGGTTTTGGACAAAAGCGGTCTCTCGCTTAATCGATTTAATGTTTGCAACACAAAAACGTAAAAATTACTTGGCCAGATCTGGAAAACAAAATGTGCCCGTTTCCATATTTTTCACGCAGTCTTGAAAATAGCCAACTGTGGTGAATGGTATTCCAGCAATCAAGGAACATATAGCCTAAACAAATTAGATGGAAAGCTATCCTGACAAAACAATTACAGGAAGGCAATATATACTTGTACATTATTTCATTCACATAACTAATAATAATATTATGTGGCCAATTAATAGAAGCTAGAAATAAATTGGCCCGACAGCTGCTGTTTCACATAAAATCAAAGCAATTAAACGTTAATTATCGGCAAGAGTTCAACGGCAAGCTATCGTTATTTAACTGTTAGTTTAGTAGTAGTAGTACTAGAAATATTTTGAACTATGCAATTACTTCAAGCATTTTTAATGCTCGTCGAAATTACAGTAATTGTATTGGGACAATCATTTAGACGTAAGGGACCAAAGACCGATGGCGTAGAAATAGATTTAGACGATCTGCTTCAAGTCAACCAGATAAATTTAGTCGAAAAGGAAACTACAGCTCAGCAGAAAGCAACAACTGCCACTATTCCGAAAAATCAGCCCGTTAAACTGGTCAAACCAGTCATCAAGGTGGATCCAACTGTGGACGGAAAACAAAAAGAACAGCAGCAACAACAACAGCAACAGCAGCAGCAACAACAGCAACAGCAGCAGCAACAACAGCAACAGTTAGCAAGCACTGAAGTAGGAACTCAGCTTGATGAACAGGTTTTGCAGAAAATAACCGATAACTTCAAGCCCGATGGAATTACAGTTATCAACGAGATAGATGGACTGGCGGACGGGTACAAGAAATATTTGCTTGGCCCAGAAGAGTTACAAAACCAAGAAAGTTTATTGGAGCAACAGTTGCAGCAGCAGCACGAACATCAACAGATGCAGCAAATCAACTACGAACAGTGGCAACTAATGCAACAGGCCTGGATACAGTATCTATATGAGAATCAAATGCAAAACTATCCGGCCGAAGTGCAGCAACAACTGCAACAGCAATGGCTAGTATACTACAATGAGCAGCAACAGCAACAGCAGCAGCAACAGCAAATAGCAGCCATGGAACAGCAGCAGCAACAACAGTATGCTGACGCCTATATGGCACACCTGCAGCAACAGCAGCAACAATTGCAACTGCTAGAACAGCAAAACTTATATGCAAATGAAGAACAAGTTAAGTTACCCGGAAAGCAGGCTGAGCCAGCGCATAAGAGTGAGCTAACATTCACACTACCCAGGCGAACTACCACATGCTTTACTGAGGACTTCACCGAATCAGCAAATTACACCATGGAATACAAATCAGTCTACGGAAAGGTAAGTATCCTTAGTTCATATACATAACTAAAACTCAATCATAATCAGGGAAACATAAAAGATAGTTTCGCTCTGAGAAATTTCACAAGTATAACTTGAGTTCTAGCACTAACAGGATTTCAACGAATTATAACAATAAAAAATTCTACAAATATTCATACTGCATATACATTTCTACATGCATTGAAGTTTCATTTCTTCTGCATTTCAGGAAATATCTGTTCTGATCACAAGTCCACATGGAGTAGTGTTGCACTCCGAAAGTGGGACAGGAAATATAACTACCTTTCTCACCTATCCAGGCACATTCTCCTTCTGCTATCACAATCCTCAACTTCTTGACATAGGAAAATGTGCTGTCTACTTAAGACTAGAAAGAACGTCAAGAATGATGCCGTAAGCTAAATTATGTTGCATTTACTTTTCTTTTCTGAAAATCTCCGACAAGTACTTTGTGCCAAAAGTCAAACATACAGCGAAGACTAAAGCGTCTTACTCTCGCAAATTTTGTCTTGGTAGTTTAGCATTCAGTATCCATCCACTAAAGGTGCCCCTTATACAGAAGTATCGCCTGCAACCGTGTACAAAGAGGCAACCTCAGAGCACTCACCTACTACTCTAATCGCAAAAGGGGACAGTGATTAATTGGTCACACTATGACATAAATCAGGCACTGTACGCAGTCTAGTTCGGAAATAAACAGCTGAAAAGAAAGTTTTGTGACTACTGTGACACTGTTACAAAAGCTCAACAACTGAGGTCTTCACATAAACGGATCGCTACCTAAGCACGAAAGAACCCACCAAAGGTATAGGTAACTGACACACAAGAGTACTGCTAATTGTGTGTAGCAGAGATTGTGCACAAAATTGCGACAGACAATATCTGGATCTTTAATAACCATAAGTTTTTTGCACAGGATTCCTAAGCGACGTGGACCCGCAGTTATGGGCCCGTTGGATTCTATATGCGAAACTATCTACCAGAATTCAGAACAGATACAGAAATATCAAATGACCTACAGACATAATGCCGACAGAGGCCGTCATTTTGCTTCAGAAATTAATAATCGAGTAAGTCCATCGCTGTTAACAATTCTTGAAGCTTTTACACTTTTACTAGCAAAGCTCGATACCTTATGAACCCAGTAACATAGATCTTCCGTGTGCTACACGCGAATTACTCTACCTATTTCCTACTTCATTTTAGATACAAATATTGGCAACGATGACATCAATAACTATGATAGTCTTGGGACTGGGCCAAACCTTTCTCCTTAAAAAACTCTTCAACAACGACATTGTCTTTACTGCAACCAGACGCCAAAGAAATGACAGAAAGGTGGTGGTGACTGAACAGTCGAATTTAAACTAAAGCAAATTTAAATTTTAATTTAAAATTTAAATTTAAAAGATTTAAACATGTTCATGCAAATAAAAATAACGTATAATCTTAGTTTAATATTTATTTCATACCTTTGCTGTCAGTGTAACACTAGACATGCATATATGAGTGCAGTCACGTGACCACTCCTTTGAGAGAGAGCCGCCCAGTTTGTCCAATGATTGCTTCAAGGAAGAGGTTTCGTCTGGAGGCAAACACGACGAACAAACAAGAAGCGGCTTATAAGTAACCCTGCAAAAAAATTTGCACTCATGCTAGCAGCCGAACATTCAGTCATCCATTAAATTGTTCGGTAAAAGTAAAGGTGACCCCTGGAGAATGTCGAAAACTGCCACGAGGACATGGGGTGTTCCTGCTCATCCCCGAATACACAGTCTTAAAGTCACGTGTCCTCATCTAAAATGATGACTGCATCCGTGGAAGGGGTACGCGGTCTTCAAGGCGTTAAGCTCTGGACAAACTCGTATTACATTTCTACAACAGTGGTAGTCATGGACTGCTGTGTTGACGAAATTAAAAATGGACAGTTGTGTTGAAGAAAAACTAACAATTGTGAAACGTGAAACTATATACAACAAACAAACAAACAGACAAACAGACAACACGAACAAGCAATAAATGAAACAACAAACGGATCAATTAAGTGGTAGCTGACGGTGGTGATTCCTTTTCGGCACGTATCATTGTTTGACGGCCCAAATCTAGACGAAATTCGATGAAACTTTCCAAAATATATACGTTCTTTTAGCGTTCTAACACCCTCCGCTTCAACATTCGAGATTTCCAGTCTGGGCGGTTTTTTTACAATTTCTGAAACTCTGGCAGTAGCTACATAGTTATGACTATATTCAATGGAGAGATCGCATTGATTTTTTACAATTTTGCTTTTTAAAGCAACTGTCTAGCGTTTCTCTATCATAATATATCTAATTTTCCTGTTTTGGCGTCGAAAACTTGCCATATTTGCAGAAATCAGAAATAAAAAGAGAAAATGTTAAGCTACATTTTCAAATAAAAATGGCTTCTTAGCTCCAAGTAATGAATGAGTAATAATGGTTCAAAATTGATGCTCCAAAGGGAATCACCACCTTAAGCCGAGCTCTACAACTCTCAAATCAGTAACAGTTTACAGAGTTGCGTTTGATCCGTTAAACAAGAAATTAAAAGAAAGTAGAGTAAATAAAGCTGGACAAAACATATTTTGCAAGGGTAGGAACAAGAGTGTACAATTGCACTATTAAGAAGAGTTTCATCTTGGTTCCCGTATGAGGGGGTCTCCCCAACAGGTTAGGATTCGGCCAATCTTACAGACTGTTGGGGCGACCGCCTTCTCCAAATGGGGACCACTTTCAGCTACTATCCCCACCAAACTGGGAGTAGGTAGGTTTGTCGACCACCCCCTCCAAAACGGGGAACATTTGCGTAGCCAGATCCGAGAACCGATTACGCAATGCTAAGAAGAGAAGCCCTCTAGTAACTTTCTCATGTTCTAATATATAGGAGAATATCATGGACTCTAGGCAGAAGTGCTGTCACAATGATATGATAATTATGTAGGTTTGGTTCCATTATTCGACCTACCTAGATACACAAGACATTTATATGTGCGAGGATACCTCAGTTCATTGTCTTCAGCACCCCCAAAACGAATGATGTCCCCTGTATGCAGCAATTGGGGACGAGTTACAGTAAGTTTCCTTCCATTGACAAAAGTACCCAACTTTGACACGTCTGTGACGGATATACTATCTTTACCATCTTCATATCGCTAAAAAGGCAACAAAATAATATGGCAGTTTAAAACTGAAATAATATAATCATAAACACAAAATAATGTAATCGCAGACATTGCATGCCTCTTCCCTTCGAAAATTTAAAATTTTTCAGACAGAAAAATGAGTAGGATAACAAACAAACTCCAAAATGTTTCCACCATGGGTTATGGGTTTTTTAAAAATTCAAAGTTTTCAATTTCTGGAGTGCTCCTCTGTATCAAAGTTTGGCTGCGGTTGTATGCTGTGTATACTAAAAACAGCGAATACTACTGGCCCATTAAGTAATCATCAAGTGTGCCACGACGGCTGAGTGTTTAAGGTGGTGGTTTCGTAAACCGAAGTAATTTTGCAAACGTCTTAACTTGCTCAATTTAACGACTTATATAACACGATATATACATCTTTTTAAAGCTTGAAATGAAAACATTTAGTAGTAGTTTATTTTAGTAAAACATGTAGTCAAACTTTATGTAACTACTTTCTAAAGTGATTTACATAAAGGAAACCATAAACCATTTTTAAGCAAGGATTTCAGAAATCTGAGCAAATTCATCAAACTTTGCTCTAAACCACGCTGATGTGATGAGTCTTGCCGAGGGTCATTTTTCTTGGTTTTGCCAGAAGTTACCTAACCTACAACCCGAAAAATTTATCCAAAAGCGAAATTTTTCAAAATCTCATATTTTTTCGATATTTCGAACGTGAGTTGTGAAAGTTTAAACAAACACCAAGAAAATGGCCCTCGGTATAGGGCGAGAAATGTTCTTTGAAACAGTTTTCCGATTGACTGAGACAGTTTGGAGAAATCTGATTTAAACCAAACTGACTGCAGTTTTTGAAAAATCGGTTTTTTAGCCACAATTTTAGCTGGACTCAAGCAATCCAGCTCATTTTTGCACAATTATGTGCCTGCAGACAGTTTTTAATTTGAATATACAGTTGTAGAATGTTGTAGTCACATCTTGCAGCAATTGACAAAAATCTGGAAATTTGGAAATCAGCTGGTTTTAGACCTCAAAAATCTTTAATCTCATTTATATAATGGAATTTTGAAAATAGAAAAATTGGTCCAAAAGCAAAGTTATGCTGCTTGAGGAGCTCTTTCGACTGAATATGGTTTTGGCTAATTTCAGGTAAATCTATCAAACCTACACGGCAAAAATCAAATTTTTTCAAATTTTCACCCAAAGACTCTGGGATTGTAATGTGTTCAGAAACACCGAAGTAGTGTGTTCTGAAGGTTTCAGATGTTTTGATCACTTTAAAGTTATCACCCGAAATATGAGAAACAATACCACCAACAGTCCGGTGGGATGGTAACAGAAGTTTGTGATCTGACGTAAGCCTGCTGAAGGGCTACCCCCCCCCTTCCACAGATTCAGTCAACATTTGAGTTGTCACTCCTGGCTTTGGGCTCAGAATCCGGAGATAAGCACCGGCACTCTATAACTTCCTGTATGCTGGAGTTCTCTCCAGGGGTCACTTTACCTAACCTTTAGCTTGTAATCATGAAACTTTGAAAACTCAGCACATCAAATCAAGGCAGATTTCCATTTTGAGCCCTGATCGACAATTTGAAAATTAAGCAATTACTAACAATAACAGCAGAAAATTGTACATCAATTTACAAGTCCCAAAAAGTGGGGGGCGTCCCCCCAACCCCAGTAAAATACCACAAGCAATATATAGAAAATGTATATTGAGTATCGAAAATAGTATGGAAACTGTGGGGAAAATATAACCAATTTCAAACCTTTATTACAGCATGCTTGCGACTGACTGTAGAATGATTGACTGTAATCGAATAGGAATGCTCGCAACACCGTCCGACATGTAATTCAACACCATTCAAAATTACTGTTCTTGAAGATTCTAAAAATCATCAACATTAAACTTAGAACATAAGACTCATTCAGCGTGCTATGCTGTAATTATATAACCCAATTCGTGTAGCTTCTTTTGAAGCTCTTTAAAAGCTTGCGTTTTTTGTGGTGTAGGTTTGTTCGGGTCCGGTAGTGGGGCTGGCCCCTGCGGGGGGCGCTCAAACGGCCCGGCCCTCATTTTATTTTCGAGGCCGACCCACGACGCGGCCCCCCAAATCGAGAGGCCTGGCCTAACACGGCCCCGGGACAGGTGTCGATCACGGCCCCAAACCGGCCCCAGTTTCGATTTTATACGGAAAGATGAAATCTGTCAATGCTAACGTATTAAATAAACGATTTTTGCTATTTTTAATTTTAGCGTTTGGCAAGCCATCGGACTTCACCATATATATGTACATAGCTTCATGGAAGTGCTTTCTCGGAAAAGTTAAAAAATCGTCGAAACGAAGTATTAATCGGAAATCTGTTCTGATCTTATCAAGATGTATGGAATGTATGCTGTTTGTTAGGATCTATTTTTATATTCCCTGAATCCACCCTTCGGCTCAAGTATACATTCCCGCTCACCCAGCTGCACAAAGTGTTACTTTTTGTGCCAGTTTTCAAAGTTAAGTTTTTCAGCTTGGGTGAGTTGGGTGAGTTGACAAAAAGAAAGCGTGACTAGAGCGTACTGAGATTTGATCACATGCTACAGTAGGTGCGATCTGCTAAGCATAAAGATTTGATCGCACACTACATATCAGTTTAGCAGATCAACTAGCCCAAAACGAGTCCCGAGTCAGCCAGGGTCATGTCCGGGAAAGAAATTATTGCTACCGAGATGGGTAGGTGCTACTCTTTGCCCAAACTAAGGAATGGTCCTGTTTTGCAGACTAGACCTATACAAACTTGTGAAGGTTAAGCCAATCTCAACAAATCAAAGTACCATCATTTACTTGGTATCCGAGGGTGGGGGCGGCCCCCTGGTTTAGTTTTCTCCTCTCATAAAAATGTACTGTTCAATCCTATGAATTTTGAGGAAAATCAGCAGCTTGCCAGACAGAGGATCAGATCATAAGAATTTACTCTTTTTACTCACCTAACTCACCCAAGCTGAGAAAGTGAAACTTTTTGCACAAGGCCCACAGCTTACCAACTAGAGGATCAGATCGCAAGAAGTAGCACTTTCTGCTCACTCAATTCACCCAAGCTGAGAAAGTGAAAGTTTTTGCACAAGGCCCACAGCTTACCAACTAGAGGATCAAATCGCAAGAAGTAGCACTTTCTGTTCACTCAACTCACCCAAGCTGAGAAAGTGAGTGGAGTGTTTCGTAATTTTTACAGGCTGCTGTATACAATTTCTGCCAGACATTCAAATAGTAACAATTACAAGAGTTTCCTGTAGTAAATCTTAAGAAATCTGTAGGTTTGCTTTCACGTTTTCAGCAGTGCAAGACGAATCTTTAACCTTCTATTGACCTATATCTAGAAAACCAGACAGAAGATGCCCTCTCCCAAAATGTTTCCGGCAGGGAGTACATTCCACTCACCTATATATTCTGACTCCTACAATTTCTTTTAATTTGTTTAATGTGCCACTAGCAAAATGGGTTAACATGGGTAGGTAGTGTTTAAATAAGGTAGTCATTTATTTTCACAGAGCCAAGAAAATAACGCTAACTTGCAACGTATATAAGCAAGAGTATAATAGATAAGAGTGTGACACTCTTACACTAGCATGAACAAATCATGCTAGGTATGCTCGGTGCGTTAACTCGGGACCCCCCCCCCGGAACTTCCGGGGGGGGGGGTCCCACTTTGCACTATCTACACGCTTTCATATAAGCGTGTGTCTGCTCGCTGATTGGCCCATTAGCCTAAGGCTTACAGTAGGCATTTTATTAGTAATTTTTAATTAATTAATAATAACTTTAATTAGGTTAATGCAATTAAAAAACTAACTCGACAACTTTGTAGTATTTTTTCTGCTCTTTCCAACGACATAGAAATTGTTGCAGATTACATTCCTTCGAATTTTTGTATTATGCAACAATTTTTATATCATTGAAAAGAGCAGAAAAAATGCTACAAAGTTGTCGAGTTAGTTTTTTAATTGCATTAACCTAATTAAAGTTATTATTAATTAATTAAAAATTACTAATAAAATGCCTACTGTAAGCCTTAGGCTAATGGGCCAATCAGCGAGCAGACACACGCTTGTATGAAAGCGTGTAGATAGTGCAAAGTGGGACCCCCCCGGAAGTTCCGGGGGGGTCCCGAGTTAACGCACCGAGCATACCTAGCATGATTTGTTCATGCTAGTGTAAGAGTGTCACACTCTTACTATTATACACCAGAGATGAAACCGGGTCAGGAGCTCTGACCCGGTCTTGACCCGGTATTTTTGATTGGAGGAATTTTTTGCTGTTATTAAATATTATTCAAAGTTTTACCAATTTTTGCCAACTGAAAACTTCAACAATTACTCAAAAACTAGCAATAGAAATATTCTTAACTTAATCGTGTTCGTGTAGTTTTTTTAAATGCTTGTCGTTGTAGTAGTGTCCTCATAATATTTGTAATGTCCTGTCAAGCTTAGATCTAGGTTTGAAACTACAATGATTGCGTTGAATCTTAACTAGAAAATGAAAACTATTACATGGGCCCTGAGAGTCTGAAATCTTTATTTTAAAATCTAAAATTCTCCATGCTCCATCTACTGTAAGTGATTTATCGCTGCTGCTATTATTTTTCGAGGGGGAGAGTCAGACTGTGGGTTTCAAATCTCGGTAAGAAGGAAAATCTCAGCAAAACAAGGTTTACAAATTCTGAGTTTTACTTTGCATTTTTGCAATTGTTATGGCTTACTACATATCTTCAGGAACCAATTGTGATTGATTTTATTTCATATTCTCTGAATCCTAGCCATACGAAAAAATATTTCCAAAGAATTACCGCTGAGTGAAACTTCAATCATGCAACTAAATGAAATATTTTACTAAAATATAAAATGATAAAACAGAAAAGTGCTAACGTTAAACCCTATGATTATAATTAGATGATGTTATGACTTTGGCAAAGTATTTTGCTCCAATTTGTTTGATTCAAAAAGTTATGTAGTTTACTTCACAAGTTCACATTATTGAGTGCAAAATCGTGCAAATCGTTTTGATTTTTTCCGGCTTACTTACAATATTCACTTTCCGATGCTACTACTTTAAGGAAAGCAAAACTTTTACCTAACTTAATATTTTAGCCGTAAAAAATGTCCAAAATGGTAAAAAACACTCACCGCCCCCCAATAAAGTATTTTTAATTTTTTGCAAGCTTAAACCTGGATTTTCAAAAATACCGGGTCACCGGGTCACCGGGTCAGGGGTCGACCGGGTCACCGGGTCACCGGGTCAGTAAATAGTGACCCGGTTTCATCTCTGTTATACACTCTTGATATAAGTGTATAAAATTATGCAAAAAAATTACTATATTCATATCATTATATACGTATTTATAAGGAAAATTTTTCTGGCATGGGGGTCGTGGGGGCCGTTGGTGAACTTGGCCCCGGGAGCCGGTGGTTGGACCCAAATGAAGCTGCCCGTCCCCGGCCCCAACGCTAAACTTGCAGTGGCAATTTTGAGAAAACTTGTTTTCTGCAAAATCGCCTCAAAGATACAGCAATTTTGATCCGAAATTCATAAAAATCACTACTCAAAGCGTTACAAACTAGAGACTTATATCTAAAAGCAAAGTTGGAGAGCACTTAAGTCTAAAATTAATAATTTTACATAATTTTACACATACAGCTCTAGAACATCAATTTTTGCCACAGTACAGGCACGTTATGGAGCCGGCGCTTTTGCAACAAGTCTATTTTCAATCATATCCGCTGTGTGTACTTTCAGAAAGACTTTGGGTCATAAACATAGGATAACGTGGGGGGGAATGGGGGGGTGCAGACCCCCCCCCAGACCGACAAAAAACGGGTAGACCCCCTCAGCAAAAAGGAAAAAAAAGGCAGATTCTGTCGTCCAGAAAGGAAAAAAGGGTAGACCCCTCAGCGATTTTTACCAAAAATAAGTAATTTTTTGGCAAATTTTAGTGATTTTTTCAAAAAATTTCTTACAAATAGCTAAAAATTGTCATTTTTTAATGGTTTTCGGTCAAAAACGTTAAAAATTTGCACTTTTTGCTAATTTCGGGGCACACCCCCTTAAAATTTTCTCATTTTTCAGGGGTAGACCCCCCAGAATCGGACCCCGTGTTAATGTATGGTCATAAATATGCTTTTTGCAACGGTTAGTGAATGTATCAGGAGTCAGGACCTTAAACTAGAATTAGCTTTCAGGTTATGACTTTACAGTGAATAGTTGGTAGAGATATAATCTAATTATCTACGCAATCTCACATCAATCCTGAGGGAAGAAAAATGTAAAGTATGTAGAGAGAAAGAAATCATGAACCGAAAAATAAAACATTAAACAGTGACAAATATATACTAATAAAATATCGCTAACTAACCGTCTTTGGAAACCACGCACCACATAGTAATGATCTCAACAACCTAACCTATAAAGCACAAACACAAGCTACAAGCATTATATAATTAAATTTAAACGCTTAATTATAACAGTTTGCAACAATTGTTTTGGAACGCCGAACAGCGCCTCACCCCAGTGTGGTGACATGGTTAGTGTCATCGTTTTCTTTTCTTGGAAGCAGCTGGGAGGTGCTATTGATTAACTGCTCCTACTGTTTAATCGAGGCATTTGTAAAGGCATCTCCGAAAGGACGATCTTGGACTTGGGTTATATATCTAGAATAACTGCGAAGCTAGACTGTACTCCAGAAGAGCAGTGCTCCAACGTCTCGCTTGAAACTACATACTCCTGCACAGTGGGTGGTATTCGCAAAGTAAACTATTTCATCTTACGCCTAGGATCAGTAATGTTAAGAGGGTGGTTGCACTATCAAGGAAAGTATTAGGAGTACATAGTTGATATTTAAAGAAATGTCCGTCATTATACTGGACTTAAGGTGGTGATTCCTCTTGGGCACGTTTTGTTGACTGACGGCTCAAACCATGATGAAACTTTCCAAAAACACTTATTTTAGCGTTCTAATACTCTCCGCGCGATTCCGTTTCAAAACTCCAATATTTGCGCACAGGGCGGTTTCTGCTCTATTTTTGACAGCCATTGTACAATTATAACTATATTCATTCGAAAGACCTCGTTGTACTCTATATTTTTGCTCTCTGAAGCAACGTTCTAGCTTTTCTCTATCGTGAGATATAGCCAACTTTTTTAATTCTGAATAACTACTATGTATTACTACTTAAGGGGGGGGGACGTGTGTCTCCTTGACACCCCCACTTAATGATCCATTTGTAAGTGATTGATCCAGACGCAGCATGAGATGGAGTGAATGATCCAGCACTTATTTTCATTGATCCACCGAACAGTCAATTTTGCACAAATACCGCTTTTGGTTCGCCAAATACCATTTTGCGAACCAACTTAATGATCCAACTGCGGGAGTCACATCATTTGAAAGAGAATTTTCTCTTTTCAATGATCCACATACCCAAAAAATACGAAAGTGCTTAGAAAAAATTTAATTTCAATTTAAAAAGTTAAAACTTTCCAGGGATTTAACAGAAAATACTTGCCTCTAAACTCATTAGTATGCTTGCTGTCCGCTCACCGAAATCTGATCGGTTTGATTACAAAATTCTGACACAACCAATTCTTTTAATTTCTGCTATTTTATGTTAATTTTGTTTGATGTAACTCAATATAGTTTCCGCTAATTGTTTATTGTTTCAAAATGAACGAAAATGCAGAGCAAAATTTCAAATTTTAAACATAAAATTTTGAATGTCTGACTTGCCGTCCGCTCACCGACAACGGGCAGGGTCGGGCGCAAATGACAAAATTTTATAATCTTTTATTATCAGTGTTGATAAAGGTTTTCGATGTCGCTGAACACGAATATTCAGTTCTTTTAGCAAGGAAAACTTTGTTTCGTATAGAAAATCAGTGGTAGCTTTCATTATGATTACGTAACTGCAGCAATGCCTTTCAACTTAGTTTACCTGGTTATTCAGGACAAAACAAAGTTTTCCTTGCCAAAAGAACTGAATATTCGTGTTCAGTGACGTCGAAAACCTTTATCAACACTGATAATAAAAGAATATAAAATTTTGTCAATTGCTCCCGACCCTGCCCGTTGTCGGTGAGCGGACGGCAGGTCAGGCATTCAAAATTTTATATGTGCAAAATTTGAAATTTTGCTCTGCATTTTCGTTCATTTGGAAACAATAAACAATTAGCGGAAACTATATTGAGTTACATCAAACAAAATTAACATAAAATAACAGAAATTAAAAGAATTGGTTGTGCCAGAATTTTGTAATCCAAACCGATCAATTTCGGTGAGCGGCAAATACTAATGAGTTTAGAGGTCACAGTATTTTCTGTTAAATCCCTGGAAAGTTTTAACTTTTTAAATTGAAATTTTTCTATAAGCACTTGCGGATTTTTGGGCTTGTGGATCATTGAAAAGAGAAAATTCTCTTTCAAATGATGTGACCCCGCAGTTGGATCATTAAGTTGGTTTGGCGAACCACATATAAAAGCGGCATTTGTGCAAAGTTGGCGGGTGGATCAATGAAAATAATTCCTGGATCATTCACTCCATCTCATGCTGCGTCTGGATCAATCACTTTTACAAATGGATCATTAAGTGGGGCAGGGATGGAAACTGGGTCATGGGTCGTTTGGGTCGCCATTTTTGCTTGGGTCACTGGGTCTTGGGTCACCAATTTTGCGAACCGGTTGGGTCAGTGTGGATCTGGGTCAAGCTTCCTGTGGGTCACTTTGGGTCTGGGTCACAGGGTCTTACCAAATTTTAAATTCGAAGATCTGACATTGTTCCAATTATACGTAAACCTGTCGCGGCTAAAAAATTTTTCGCGCCTCCGGCGTGAATTTTAAATTGAATTTAGTATTGTTTCTCTGGAATCAATAGTTAGCTGTGACTTGTCCGGCCATTATGTTTGCGTCGGTTCGCGTAATAAAAGCCATGTACAATTGTACTCTTCCATCGACAATTTTAAATATTTTGCAATATCAGCCAATCAGGTCTTCCAAGTAAAATAACTATTATTGAAAAATAATCAAAATGACAAGATTGAGGAGGTCCGAACCTACAACCTTCTTCAGAAGAATTTTTGCTGCATTCTGACTAATTATATACCGACTACAATTGCCAATTATTTACAAATTTACATTGTATTGGCCCATACAGTGTCTCCGTGTCACAGCTTCAAAATCACTTCACAAAAGGATAACGTAAAGTCAGTTTAGGTCGAGTTATTTTATTGAGTCATTTGGGTCTGGGTCACGATAATTCTTGGGTCAGCTGGGTCTGGGTCACGAAAACGATTGGGTCAGTTGGGTCTGGGTCACGGATTTTTCAAATTTCATGGGTCGCCTTGGGTCTGGGTCGAATTTTCTTTTGGGTCAAGTGGGTCATGGGTCAGAAATAATGACCCAGTTTCCATCCCTGAGTGGCGGTGTCAATGAGACACACGTGGGGGGTCCATTTTTTGGTCATTTTTTCGACTTTCTCCGATCTCGCTGATTTTTACATATTGTATTATCTAAATGGCTTATTTTAACGAATTTTTTAAATTAAAGTTCTAAGTCTTGCCGTTATTGAATAATTTCACCTCAAAGTTGAGATTTCATGTGTTAAACATAGGAAATTACAAAAGTATGAAGTTTCCACTGCGTACTGAGAGAATAAGGCCAAAAACCAAAACTTCCTTTTTTCACCTCAAAATACGGGACTGCTCCCAGACTGCTGGCGCACGAAGACGACTTAATCCGTAAGTGTTAGCCAGATTCGTACAGGATTACAGCCGTGAGAGTGAAAATTCCCCCAAAGGAAGCCAGCACCTTACGGTATTTAGGTCTTCTACAGAAAGCAAGTACGGATTAGGACAAAAAGATGCTATCGTTAACAGCAACTTTAGATGTAACTATCCTTATACCTAGTCGAAGCAAATAACAAAAACAACATATCAGTAAAGCTCTTTATTGCTTCACGTTTACTAATACACACGAAATAAATAGAAAAATTAATAACATAGCAACAATATATACACTAAACTAAACTTATAACGCTCAATCGGCAATGCTAGTCAAATATCACACATATGAATGAAAACTTCAATGCTTGCAATGCAACATTCAATAGTACGTTGTGGAGTACGCTACACATATTCTGTGGAACCTGAATCTTTGGCATTTTCCTGCCCTGCACCTTCCCTGCCACAACCATTCACGTTTCCCGTGCCTCAAAAACGTCTTCAACAATCCAAGCTGTAGCAAACTCTCAAGAAGAAGAAGATTTACTTCAAAATCAGAAAGCGGTTATTAACAAACAGAACATTAGTATAAATTCGCATAACACAATAATCGCACAGAAGCAAAAATGTATATTAACACAAAGATAGTGAAGTAGGACAAGAGAGGATCAGACAGTGATCACCTAACCCCTTGCCCCCGCAGAAAGTGGCCTAGGTCAACATTTCTAAGAAGCCTAACAAACTGTTCTAATGATTGCGCAGACACTACCGCTTGTGGGAGAGAGTTCCATATTCTAACAGTTCTACAATGAAATAAATTTTCAAGTGGGTTTGTACGCATTTTCGGTGGAAGCATAATGCGGAGATTATGAGTTCGAGTACAGCTGGTGGGAGCATATCTAAACAATTGTTCAAATTCAATCTCGATGAGGTTATTTACAATCTTATACACCATTTTCATATCATCAAGAAGTCTACGATATTCTAGCGACTCTAAGCCCAATTGGTGAAGTCTGTCTTTATAAGTTACGTGAGCCATACCAGGTATACGTTTAGTAAATCTGCGTTGTACTTTTTCAATTAGCTCGATGTCTTTCAACAAGGAAGGAGACCATACGCTCGTGCCAGATTCGACTATAGGTCTAACATAAGTTTTAAATAGATTTGTCAGAAAATTTCGTTCTCGGGACTTAAAAGTTCTAAATATAGAAGCTTGAATATACATAGCTTTCTTAAATAAATCTGAGCAATGTTCAGAAAACTTTAGGTTTGAGCTTAGGATAAATCCCAGATCCCTCATGCTAGATACATAAGGCAGATTTTCTCCTGCGATTTTATAATTTACAGGCTGTACGGCTGACCCGAAAACACAAACAGAACACTTTGAAATGGCTAGTTTAAGTTGCCATTTAATGGACCATTCGTACAGCCTATTTAGATCTTCCTGGAGTTGCATATTTGTCATTTCATTTTTACCAGTTTTCAGATATAATTTTACGTCGTCCGCATATATTAAATCTTGAAAAAGACAAGACAGTTGAAAAAGCTCAGTAACTTCATGATCTAGTACAACCGTCTAAGAAAAGCTTTACACAGTGACACAAGTGGAAACGGCTTACAAAAAAGTCCAAATTAGAAGTAAACTTGCTATCGTTGGTAGCTTCACTTCAATAATCTGTGAAACGTTTTTTCCGTTGCTCATAACTTTGGAAATAAAATTTTTGTATTCTTGTTATGTCAGCACCCATACATGTCATATAAAATAAAATTGCAATATAGAATATAAAAGCATAAAAAATCTAAGTATCAAAATCACGTTTAACAGTCTGGCTAATAACGGGAAATTGTGAAATATCAGAAAGATCCGGCAGGGACTGTTCCGATAGAATTGCGTCCAATTGATCATCAATTTTGTAGAGATCTTCTGCCACTCTGCGCATTTTGCAAGAAGCATCCTATAAAGTACATACATACATAAAGTATGTACAAGAAATAAAAATGCTCCTCTGGAGCATGAAAAAGTAATATGGGTGATGGTGAGGTTGCAAAATCA